>OX393582.1:37213562-37289767 GCA_947652605.1 Elmis aenea | reverse complement strand
ACAGGCCTCCACCTTAAGGGATCGATTAATCTGTGTGTATTCTGCAGAAAATAATTAAATAATGTAGCACTAATGCCGGTGGCAAAAGAGGGGAAAGGATTTTTCATTTTTAATATATACAAAAAAAGTGATAAACACAAAATAGTAACTGAACTCCACTCATAGAATGGTTAACTCGCCTCCGGAGTATATAAAACACTAAAGATGTATGTTAAAGTTGCCTCCAGCAACGTTGCCATCATTCTGCAAGCTTAGTAGCATTGAGAAGCTATGTATCATATCCCAATCGGTGAATATATGCTTGACGCGCGAATTGTAAACAATCAAGTAGGTAGGTAATTTCGATTGTGATTGTTGGATAATTCGTGTCAATTAATAGTTTTGAACTATGTACGTAATATTTTATTTTAATAACGCATCGTAGGTCACGTATTTGGTAAACCTTCAACTGAACAAATTATATGCAAACTTTTTAGTGACAGTTATGTAAATTATAAAGGGGATATTTTAATTATACCGATTTTGACTTATCAATATTTTTACATAAAGGATGTCTTTTTTTGATAGTATCAGGGATGGAAAACGTAACGTAACGATACCCGATAACGTTATAATAACGATTCAACTTTCATTTTTTATACAATAACGTAACGATATTTTTATAACGTTATACAGGGTGGTGCTTTTTTCGATGCTCACCATTGCTATCTTGGAAACGGTAAGAGATACAAGGTCGTTTAAATTAGAGAAAAGTTGCACATTTTTATGGCGATTAAAAATCTGACAAGAAATCCTGGATATTTTGATTCGTTTTTGTTTTATTACAAAAAAACTGAAAAATGTGATTTTAGAAAAATATTATTATCTTCCCTACCACTGACTCTATTTCATTTAAACTTGGTCACTCTATGTTTTTGACCGTCCTGGGTTTGATGACGTCAACAGAAATTTTCTAAGCCTTCTAGATTTCAAGTTGCGATAGTCAACTTTTTTATTTCTTATGGCCGCCATATTGGATTTTTGCACCATCAGACAGACAAAAAAATTAGCTTTTCAAATTGGTAACCAAAATACCTTTTTTCTTTCAAAAAACTTGTTGAAATTTGAAAATTTGTATAAATAATCTACAAAATCGAGAATGCTCTGAAAAACAATTGAAACTATGATATCAATAATAGTGACAGATTGCGTGCAAGTGACGTACGTAGAGTTTCTTTATCGTCTTTTTTGATTATCAAGATGTTTACGAATGAAGAAAAGCAGGAAATGTATGATGTCTACATTCTAAACCGTAAAAACTCTCTTTAAGCGTCTGAAAATTACGCAAATTTATATCCAGAGAGAGAGAGCAACCCCACAGGATAATGTTTACGAGGATTTCAAGAAGTTTGGGTAATTATGGCATGTTTAAAAGACCGCGAGGGCCGTATAGGAAAAAGATTAATGTTAATGAAGTGAATGTGTTGGCTCAAATAGCAATTAATCCAGAAAACTCCACCCGGAAAATTGCTTAAGAGTGTAGTATTAATGATGCATATGCCAGAAAAATAATAAAAAAACATAACTACCACGATTATAAATTCTCAAGGGTACAAACTCTTTATCCTGGTGATACTAACAGATGATTGAACTTTTGTTATTAGTTTCGGCAAAAACTGCAACAAGACCCACATTTTTCCAGAAAAATACTATGGACTGACGAGTCCTTATTCACAAACTCGGGAATGTTTAACAGGAAAAATGTTCATCATTACGCTACAGTGAATCCCCATTTAATAAGAGAGACTAGGCCGCAAATTCGATATTGGCTGAACGTATGGGCTGGTCTTTAAGATAATACGATTCTGGGTCCCTTTTTCATCGATGGACATTTGGATGGGCCTGGATATTTAAGATTGTTGGAAACAAATTTAGAAGATATGTTAGATGAATTGCCATTATTAACCATTCAAAATCTTCAATGGTTTCAGCAAGATGGAGCTGGTCCTCACAACGCCCGAATTGTACGAGAATATTTAAATGCACGCTTTCAAAATTGGCTTGGTACGTTTGGTCCTGTTTATTGGCCTCCACGATCGCCATGTTTAACGCCCATGGATTACTTTTTGTGGGGCAATGTAAAACATGTTGTTTATGCAACCCCCACGGATAATATTGAACATCTTCGTCGTAAAATAAAAAATGCATTTGACTCAATTTCGCGACAGACTATCCTAAAGGCAGTGGACGAAATGAATTTAAAAACTGACCTCTGTATAATACATAACGGCGGACACTTTGAACAATTTAAATAATTACTTATATCTGGTGTTTTAAATTTATTTTCAATTTGTTATCATTAGACCAATAAAATGTTCAATCTTTTATTTATATCATAGTTTCAATTTGTTTTTCAGAGCATTCTCGATTTTGTAGATTATTTATACAAATTTTCAAATTTCGACAAGTTTTTTGAAAGAAAAAAGGTATTTTGGTTACCAATTTGAAAAGCTAATTTTTTTGTCTGTCTGATGGTGCAAAAATCCAATATGGCGGTCATAAGAAATAAAAAAGTTGACTATCGCAACTTGAAATCTAGAAGGCTTAGAAAATTTCTGTTGACGTCATCAAACCCAGGACGGTCAAAAACATAGAGTGACCAAGTTTAAATGAAATAGAGTCAGTGGTAGGGAAAATAATAATACTTTTCTAAAATCACATTTTTCAGTTTTTTTGTAATAAATCAAAAACGAATCAAAATATTTAGGATTTCTTTTCAGATTCTCAATCGCCATAAAAATGTGCAACTTTTCTCTAATTTAACCGACCTTGTATCTCTTACCGTTTCCAAGATAGCAATGGTGAGCATCGAAAAAAGCACCACCCTGTATAACGTTATAATAACCGATAACGTTTCATTAAAAGTTATTTTATATCGTTATTTTCTATAAATTAAATTTTTATATGGCAATCTTTTTATTTTCAGAAGATATAATATTTTGTCTCTATTTTAAAAATTAAAATGAAAATAATAATATCTCAACGTAAATTTGTACTATTTTTTAAATTTACTTTTCAGATTCCAAAAATAATTTCAGAGTTACAACTAAAAATTATTTTTGTACAGCATGTTTCTTAAATAATGCGAAAAAATTCTGGAGGTGATTCCTTATCGAAAATTAAGAGGGGTCTTTCATATAATTTTTTTTTCTTTAGGATCTCCTTTCGGAGTAACACCCCATTAAAGGAGATCGGTAAAATTGGGTTTTTAGTTTATTTCTCAAATTTGGGTTTATGTAGGAAAATGATATTTGGTAGATGTTTTATACTTATTAAAAGGTTCCCCATATTAATATTTTTAATCATTTCCCATCTTCACAGGGGGTTGAAAAGTGCGACCAATGTTGTTTTTTTTATTAGAACGTTTTGGCAGGTTGAAATCTAGCAATGTATTTTTTTTTTGAAAACTTGATTTATTTAGAAGTTTTTTTTTCTTTAATTTTTTTCTTTAAACCTACAGTTTTTGTGAATGAATATGAACCATCAAATATTCCAATATAAAACGATTCATTTTGGTGGTTACCATGGTTTGTTTATGTTGTAGGATTTACGAGAAAAACTAAAGAATAAAAAATGTTCTAAATAAATTAAACTTACAAAAAAAAGTTTAAATCAACAGGGGTCGCACTTTTCAGCCCCCTGTGGAGGTGGGAGATGATTAAAAATATTACTATGGGAAACCTTTTAATAAGTATAAAACATCTACCGAATATCATTATCTTACATTTATCTAAATTTGAGAAATAAAATGAAAACCTAATTTTACCGATCCCCTTTAGGGGAGACGTCTAAGAAAAAAATTTTATATAAAAACCCCACTTAATCTTCGATAAGGAATCACCTCCCGAATTTTTTCGCATTATTTAAGATAATTTATGTAACGTTATATAACATAACAATTCATTTTTTTAATGTTATTTATAACGTTATGTAACGAAAACCAATAATAAATAACGTTATTCAATAACGTAACGATTTAAAACGTTATTCCATCCCTGGATAGTATTATGAACAGCTAATCCCACTCAACATTTCTAATCTAATATTAAACAATTAAACAATTAAGAGAATTAAAAAAAAAGAAAAATTAAATTTTTTTCTTAAAAAACCAGATATATTAAAAAACGAATAACGTTTCATTACTAGTTAACTATTAAAAATATTTATTTAACAATAAAATAAATAACTAACTAACTCTTATTTCATTCCGGTTAACTATCTCAAAAATGTCCATTTAATAAACCCTGATACACAAGGTACGAAAAATCAATTCTTCTTATAAACAATTGAATTTTCAAAATATTTAAATTTTTAATCACTTTACTAATAAACTATAATTTTAAAATTTTTTTCTATCTAAATAACAAAACAAAAAAATCATTTAATTAAAACAAATAAAAATAAATTAAAAAATTCAAATTAAATTGAATTGCACAATTAATTTTTTAATGTAAATAAAAAAACTTTCTAACAAGCTCTAATCTGATCATTCTAGGTACACTTTCCAGTACACCTACTTTGTTACGACTTATCTCAAATTAAATGAGAGCGACGGGCGATATGTACATATTTTAGAGCTTAAATCAAACTGCTTAATTAAACATTTTTACTTTCAAATCCAATTTAATGATAAATATTTCAATTATTAAACCATTTAAATAAATTTATTGTAACCCATTTCTTCTTTAAATTTTTATTTTAATAATTGAACATTAAAATTCTTATAAAATATTTAAAACAACGACGATATACAAATTATTAAAGTAAGTAAAGTAAATCTCGTCAAAAGTAATGTTTAATTTTTAAATTACTACAAAAATTATTGTTCCTATTTCTTTTGAAAAGAAAAGTTAGTAACCCCTTCCACAAACTGATTTTTTTTAAATTCCAAGTTCCAATCTACATCACCTATTTCTTTTGTCAATAAATAATGACTATTACAGCAAAAGTTGTTTCATTTTATACCATAACATTTGAACAAATAAATTATAATAATTTTACACAATTTTAGTATCACTTAGATCGGATGCTTCGAATTTTCTAACAAACCAATACATAAACAACAAATTGCATAAAAATTAACTAACATTTGAAGAGTTTCAACTCAAAACCCGCTTTAAATTTTTCACTAGTTTTTTTTAATAATTTATATTATTTTTTTATTTAATTTAATAATCAAGTTCAGTAACGTTTTTAAATTAATACTTTATTACGAATATCTAGAAACAGAATTAAGATAAAATTCGTTTGTTTTCATCATCTAAATTGCAAATATTTATTAGCAGATTTTGGATCTAAAAAGTCACATAGCGGGCTTTAAATCTAGACAGCTCATTTGTTAGATGTTAAAAGTTTAATTTCTTATTAATTGCTCTAATTTGGAAGTTGTTTACTAAGGATTACTCGTTTTTAGTAAGTATTGATCAATTTGCATCCAGAATATAATTTTGTGTGATACCACTAAGTCCTAATTTTAAATGTGCTCCCGCCACTTGTTTTACGCTATTCCACTTAAAACCCTCTTCAAACACCACAATGGTTATTTCTGATAAGCATACATACAAAATACTAATAATGTGCCTCCTTGCGCGTTTGCCAAGTTTCGGACGCAAGAAAGTGTGTTGTGTGTGTGGAGGTCTGTCAGTCAAGCATGTCTATGGACATGTATATGTGTATTAGTTGGTGGCGCCACCTAATAACATTTCTGTTAACTCAAGTGTATAACTGTATATGTATAACCATCGAACTAGCCTCCACCATAAAATTCGCTATGCGCTTGTCCGTGACGTCTTTAAGCATTTAAATCACATATACACGGGGATACCTAGTCGCCTCCGATTTTACTTACTCGCCTCCGTTTTCGGAGGCGAGTAATACTTTTACACGTATACATACGGAGGCAAGTTTGACGTTTTGCATATATATATATATATATAGGTATTCAGCGTCATATACACCTCTTTTGCCAACCTTCATCATACAAATTCACCTCTTTTGGGACAGATTCACCTCTTGCAGAGGAGGTGAATTTGTCGGACAGTGTATATAGCTGCTACGGAACCGTATCCCCACTCTGGATTTTTTTTATGATGAGGTGAATTTGTCATAATATTGCCGACTTTTATACAGATTTAGTTCACGCTCTCGCCGCTACGAGCGCCGCTAGTTATACAGTTGTATAACACAGCATGTATTTGTCGGTTAGATTCACCTCATTTAGATGAAATGTGGCAACGTGTGATTTTGCGATATCATTCCATTCATCAACGTTACAATAACTGCTACGTTTCGTTGATTAGAAACTAATCAAAAATTTGGAAAAATTAGAAAATATTTTCACTAAATTCAATGATGATACTATTAAAATAACTAAAACTATCTAAATATTTTACTTAACCTATCAACACATGTACAATGTGAAAATAAAATCAAAATGTTATGTTTCAGGTCTCACATGTATTTTAGAATTAAATATTTAAATCAAAAATTGAAAGAAAATTCAAGAATTTATAAAAACTTCCAGGAAGAGCAAATTTAATAAAATTTTTAATTAAATAAATAAGTAGTAGTGTTTATTTTAAAAAGTTTTACATGTGCTCTATTAATTTCAAAAAAGAGTATCTATTTAAAAATTAAATTTGATGTGTAATTGGGTAATGGCACAGATGGTGGAGTTAAATGTGGAGCTTATTTACTTTTAAGCTGCTATTTCGGAACTATTTATTGCTAAAAACTTTGTTTCTACTTAGACAAAACGAAAGCAGCAAATATGCAAACAACATGAAAATTACGCACTAAAATAGGTGTAGGTAAAACGAAGCACTAAAAAAATTCAAGAACAACACTTTAAAAACCCAAAAGGGGGTATGTATTAGTGTACTAACTATGGGTATACTTATGTGAAAAAAATATGTTATGTTCTTTTACTGTTTTTAATATATCGCTGCTTACAATAATGCATTAATTTCAAAAATGAAGTATATTGTATCATGCCATTAGGTTAAGTGTAACAAAAAGCGTAAGTGTAAAAGTGTATAGTGACAAAAAGCGAGACTGGAAATTAAAACAGCAAAATTCTGATTTTCCTTTAAGCCTGTTTTAGACGGCTTGAATTTGGAATCAAATTTGATTTAAAATTTGAGTAGTATTGCATCTTACACTGTAAAGAATATAAAACTAATCAGAATACAGAGTTTAATTATCATAAATTTCAAATCACAAAAAGAACGTTTTCCATTTTACTTAGCAGTAATCTTAAATATTAAATCACGTAAATGACAGTTGTTAGAACTAAACATAAATTTAATTTTGTAATCAATTTTAACTAATTTTAATTAATTTTAACTTTATATTCAAGAAAAAAAGATTCTGTAACAAAATACGTTACTAATTAATTAATTGTTTTATTTTAGCAAAGATATATAATATAAAATAAGTTTGTTTTTGATAATATATTGGTTTATTTTTTTTTATAATGCATGTATTTAAATATGTTTCATTAAAAAAAAAAAGTTTATTATGTACCAACTTAACTTAAAAGTGAGAGGGCAAGAAATATTTTAATCAGTTACTCTTATTACAAAATCATTAATTATTATAGATTTTAATTTTAATCACTAATGGTGATGTATTTTTTTTAATATGTTGTTCAATACATTAAAAAATTCGTTTTATTCAAATCACTGATTACAATCGTGGTTTAAACCAGATGATTTAAATCTGCTCAACCCTAGTTGACACTTTTGGCTCATACATTAAAAAGTAGGTACGACATTCGACTAGAACAGTGGAAGTATGCGTATTAGGAATAAAAAAAAGTGCTATTAGCCTCATAATTTCGTCCTTCGTTCGTCCGTTGTTACTCTCGTTTTCTTGTTGTTTTTTTTTTCATTGGGTTACGTTGCCCTAGATGTGCAGAATCACATTTTTACCGCCTAAGCACACCCTGCCCTCAAAAAAGTTTTATAATTAGGTACAACTAGCTCACCAAGAGATCTCGTTTATTTTGCGTTGGGTTAGGTACGTGTTTGCCCTAAATGTGCAACATTATATTTTCTTCCGCCTAGACCCACTCTGTTATCCCTAAAAGATTTTCATCTTTGCAACCAGGCCACCTAGCAATCTTAGGATTTTTGAATTGAGTTAGGTACTTGTTTGCCCTGAACGTGCAAAATCATATTTTTTTCCCGCTTGTCCCCCCTGCCGCCCAACATTTAATCTTTTGCAACCAGGCTACCTAGTGATCTCAAGTTTTTTAGCGTTGGGTTATATTTACTCCCGAAATGTGTAAAATCATAATTTTCCGCCCAGCTTTCTTGCTCCCACACCAAAAGAATTTAATCAACAAGCAGCAAAGCCAACTAGCGATCTTGTTTTTTTCTAGAATAAATTTTATCTAATGCTTGACGATATTACATGTCATCTTTTTTCTTTTATTATCGTCCTGCACTATTCTTATCCCGCGACGACGTTTCGATTTAAATCAAAGGGTTTTTCAAGTCTTTCTTGCAGTGAAAAAATTATATAAAACACTCTGAAATAGGGGATTTATATATTTATTTATAAACTTATTTGTTTGCTTGTCTGTGTGTCTATTTATTTATTTATGTTTTATAAAACGTTTTCACTACAAGAAAGACTTGAAAAAGGTTTTGATTTACAGCGACATGTCGCGGGATAAGGATTGTGCAGGACGATTATAAAAGAAAAGATAAGTACATTTGTTATTTTTTTTTGTATTGAGTTACACTTATGCCGTAAAAGAGTAAAATCACATTTTTTTCGCTCAGTACCCCCTTGCACACCTAAATTTGTTTACTTTGAAACCAAACCATCCAGCGATCTTGGATTTGTTGCATTAGCTTACATTTGTGCTCTAGATGTGAAAAATCATATATTTTTCAAACAGTTTCTTACCTATCCCCCATAAATTTAATTCTTTGCAACTAAGCCACCTAAAGATCCCCATTTTTTTACATTACTTTGCGTTTAAGCCCTATTTGTGTAAAATCAAATTTTTCCGCTCGGCCCCTCTCCCAGGAGGTTTCCGATACTAAGTACTACTTTGACATAATTTTATCCCATAAATGATACGGCAATGGGAAAAATAAACTTTGAATCATTTGAGTTAGCCAAGGATTAAAGTCTTGTTTTAATTGTTATATTGATATTTGCTAGATTAATACGAAAATGTTCAGAGGACTGAAAATGGTATATTTAGCTAATCACGGGCAAGTGCCGCAAGAACGTAGAAATTAAGTATCTGATCGCCTACTTGATTTGCCGCGATACGAGTCAACAAAAACCACGACACTAACCTTCACCTTACAGCTAATTGGCAACAGTGCAGAGGTGAATTTGACGAGGAGGCAAGTTTGTACATCAAATGTCTGCACGAGGCCAGTTTGTACAGTCTTTGCCGAAGAGGACAATTTACATTCTAAAGGAATATATATATATAACTATAATAACTTATATTTATTTGTACATATTTCCCTAACTATTAAATCTTAACATTATTTTTCACATAATATTCTAAACAGTTTTGTAAAATTTATACTATAATAACTTAAGATTACAGAAATTGTACTTAATAAAAGCTTTTATATCTAACTAAAGTTGTTCTTCTTGCCACGGTACACTACCTACTGCACTATTAAAATAATCTTTCAAATAATCTCGAAAATTAATCGCAAAATTTGAAGCATTTCTTGCACCCAGTCGCCTTAAACCTGCAGCACTTTTAAGGCAGTTTCTGTTTGGCACATCTTGTTCGCAATTCATCAAATTTGCACAGTATTTTCCAGAAACATTCGTTTTTTTGATATAATTGTGTAGACATACTGTGGCTTTGATAATACTATCTACATTTTCAGGATATGCATTTATTTCACGGTGGTAAATTCTCCATCGTGCAACTAATATCCCAAAGGTATTTTCAATACACCTACGAGCTCTAGATAAACGGTAATTGTATATACGTTTGTCCCGTGACAAACTTCGACCACCATAGGGATAGGGTCTCAGTAGGTTTTTCTGTAACGGGAAAGCTTCGTCACCTACAAAAAAATGGGGGCTTGGCACCTGCATTCCTGGAAATGGAGAATCTTCGGGAATGTTCAAAGATCCAGCATTAAGAGCTTGTCCAAATGCTGAAGCTCTTAATACTCCCCCATCGCTTTGGGAACCGTCAGCACCAATATCCACGTGTAAAAAGTTGTAATGGGCATCGCATACTCCAAACAACACAATACTGAACGATTTTTTGTAATTAAAATACATGGATCCTGAATTGTTTGGTGCTTTTATTCGGACATGCTTTCCATCGATTGCTCCTAAGCAGTTTGGAATGTTCCAGATTTTTAAAAAATCGTCTGATACATGCTTCCACTCGTTTGTTTTAGGGGGGCACAAGTAAGTTTTGCTAAGGGTATTCCACAGTACGTTACAGGTCTCACGAACTATTTCACATGCTGTGGATTTTCCTGCTCTAAATGCAAAAGCAATGCTTGCCAATGAGTCTCCAGTTTCTGATTTTTTATCATCAAGTATGTATTGAAAAATAGACAACATATGATAATATATAAACTTTAAATTATCGCTAGCAATACACAAGCCACCTCTTTGTAACTCATCAAAATATTTTTCATTTATTTCAATTCCAACATCTTGTACAATTAAATTAATACAATCAAGGCAACTAATTTTTTTTCTCAAAGAATGAGCTACATAACCACATACATATGATTGAACAAATTCATCACAATTAAATACTTTTAATTAGTTTGTACTAAGTATATATGAAAGTCTGTAATATGCTCATCATTTGCTTTAGTTGTTTCTAAATCAAAAGTTTGTTTTTTTAATTCTTTAAATGAAGAAATATTTGTGGATTTTTTAAAAATATTTTGCAATCTAATTTTTTTTTCAGACTCTAAAATTTGTTGGAAAGATACGTTGTAATTACAACCCGATAAATTCCTATAGCGCCCGAATCTTTTTTCCAAATTATCGGATTGTAATTTTCCAGCTAGTATATATTGTACATCATTATATTGTTTAAAAGAATAAGACACTAAATTAATGAGTACTAATGTAGCTCTTTTTATTGCATAATAAGTATCTTTAGAAAGACCAACACAGTTTTCAGTTGTATTCCATTTATCTAGCCAAGTTATAAACTTTTCTAAAAAAACTAATTTTTCGTCTTCCTCTGAATAAAATGGAGTTGCCCACTCATTTATTTTTATTTTGCCTAAGTAAGTACTTTTAACGTTAACAATGCTCCACCACTTTTTAATTATTTTTAAAAAATCATATGTTCCATTGTACAAGCTATTACTATTACAACTTAGTGCAGCTATAGTAGAATCGTGAAATACATTTTCAACAAAATTGACACTTTGCCTTTCTAAATTATTAGGATAAACAGATTTATAATTTAATTTAAAAGCTCTTTTGGTTAAAAGTGTTGATTCATCTCTGTATATGCAGCGTATATGTTCAAATGATGATTCTTCAATAATATCTTTTTTTTCAAAATTTGGATTAAAAAAAGATTGTTTCATATTTTTAACGTTAAGCCAATTATTTCTAACGTTTTTAAATATATGAACAAAATCGTATGTAAGAAAAATTTTTTCGTCCTTGTATTTTGGATTTTCAATATAATGATCTTTAGATAAATTTTTGTACATATTTTGATTTATACGATTGTTATCTGTTATAATACAGACGATTTTAAAACCAATATTTTGAATATATTCAACACAATTTAGGGTTAAATTCTTTAGATCATTTCCTGTCATATTATATGCAGGGTAAAGAAGAATTACTTCTTTAAAATTGTCAAAAAGAGAAGAAATCATGAATGTTTGAACTGTTTTTGCTACTTTAGATTTATCATTTTGTGCAAATCCACTAATTGACTTGGATTTATATTCAAAACTTGATTTAATATATATTTCGTCTATTAACAAATTTACAATTTTTGATTTTGGACTCAAGGTAGAGGCTAAATATTTTAAATAATTATTTTCTTCTTTCATTTGATTATTAGGATTTACATTAAAATCACACGATAATTGCCTTAAATGTCTTTCTGAGGGTAGAAATAAGTAATCTTTTAACCTACTTTATGCTGCCGACGATTGATTATAAATAATAAGAGCAAATATTAGCGTATACGCACTGTATCGTTTTTGTGAACTTTGGAATAAATGTAATTGATCGCGTAATAAATGTAATATTGTTCTGTTATCTTTTTCACTGTCATCACCACACTCTGCATTCAAAATGATTTCAAAATATTTTAACGTCTTTTTCAAATAATGGCTTACATCAATGTCATATGAATTAGTGAAAGAATATCGAGAAAGGATGTTTTCAATTTGTGACCACCTACTTAAAATGCATGTTTCTGGTAAAATCCAGTTTAAATCTTTAGGACTTACTTCTATACCTTTCAAAAAAATCCTAGCGCAACAATTTTTATGGATAATAATACTACTTAAAACTTCAACACTATCTATATTGTTTTTGCTTTCAGAAATATTTAATAAATATAAATAAATATGCTCACTAGTAATTTTACAGTCCCATTTTCCCAAGTTAACACGATTTAAAATATTTTTTTGTAAATCACTAAAACTGGGTATCACATCACTACACAAAAAATCGTTAATTTTAGTTTCTTCTTTACTTAAAAACTCTTTCCTGCGATCTTCCGGATCACGCCTGGATGTAGCAAAACTTGATAAATATTTTGGTTGGTTTCCAAATATATGCGGAATCGCACCATTTACTAACTTAGGTCTTTTTAAGTTTTGAACAATTATTTCACCATTTTGGTTTAATATTTTTTCGTGTCTAATCACTTCACTTTCACTAAAATGTTTTGAACAAACAACTGAATATTTTGTTACTTTAAAATTGTCTCTATGAATTGCTTTAACCCAGTGTTTCCCAAAGTGTGGTACGCGTACCCCTGGGGGTACGGGAAGAGTTTGGTGGGGGTACGCGCTGCACCGGGCTTTGGCTGCACCTGGTGCAGTATTTGTACTTTATTATGAATAAATGTTGTTTTTCGTTTATTATTTTTATTTATTTTTTAACGACGGGTACTCAGTGTTACGAAAATTATAAAAGGGGTACACAGATGTCGAAAGTTTGGGAAACACTGCTTTAACCCATAATTTTTGTGTCACTTCGTCTTTTGGAAATGAAAACGTTGTTTGTAAATTTTCTTCTCGCAGAGTACTTTTATAATTCGTTTTGCAACCTGGTACGCTGCATAACCTCGGCATCTACAAAGTAACACAATATTATTGTAAATTTCTTTCGGTTCCTAAGTTTCTATGTGAATATTTATAAACAAATTTAAATTCTTACCTTCTTTAGTGTATGGTAAGCTTTTAATTTTCAAAACGAATTATGCACAATTTAAAAACTTGACTACAAATGGCCCTTTTGAAGCTTACTATTATGTATTGTATAGCAAACTGGAGCACACCCACACAACTGCACGCACATGTGTAACTAAAGAAGGCTATGCTATGGATATTGGCATAGAAAGGCAGCTCAGACTCCCAGCCCGGCCATCCACTGCATACGCCCCTCTTATTATGGGAACTACCGTGATTCAACGCCGTATAAAAACACCATTCAGTAAGAAAATGTATCAGTCTTCTGCTGCGATTTACATGAACACAAAGTATTATGAAGACTAAGGTTTGTTGGTTAAAAAAAATATTGGTGTGTGTCAGTGGCGTGCGGTGACTTTTCAACCAGGGGATGCTGTCCAAAAAAACGAACAATTTTTTTTTTTTAAATTAATTTTATTCTACGATCTTTTTTACAAAATTCGTCTGTAGCAACATCATACAATCTTTTTTCATTTTTCATATTTAGCAATAATTTTTTTCAATTGATATTAAAGCGAGAGCAGACAGTCTATCGCCATTTTGGCTGCTTCTGGTGAATGTTTTTATTCTTTTTATTGTCGAAAACGATCGTTCAGCCGATGCGCTCGTGGAACCGTGGAAGGTATAGTGCAAATTAATTGTATTAATTTAAATACTTCTGTCAAAACATCTTTTAGCTCATCTTTCACAATTAATTCTTTTATGCAATTTATAGATTTTAAATGAAAGTCGGGAGTCGAGTACACGTAAACTAATTGACTTTTTAACTTCATAAAATCAAAGTATTTTCCATAAGTTGGCTGAAGTGATTGTAATAGAAAATCAGGAAAATTCTTTTCATATTCTTTAAATTTTCAATCAAAAATTGCAATTATTATTAACCACAGTTTCATCCCTATTATGGGTCGTATTAAATAATAATCAAAATTCTAAGTAGTGAAACAGTGCACTAAAAATAGAGTTAAGCTTATTTAAATCAGGGCTCGAAACCGAAAAAAATTTTGGTTAACGGTTAACCGAAATCGAGAACTTTATTTTTATAACGGTTTTTGGTTAAAAACCGGTTTTATTCGTAAAAAACCGGTTTAGTGTAAAAAACCGATTTAAATTATAAACCGGTTAAATTAACCGGTTTTTAAAATTATTTAGATCAGGAATGCAAAGTATGAAAAGATATTATTTATTTATAATTTTATAATAAATGTACAATCAAGAGTTTAGTAGGTAATGACTTTTGGTAAACTAATCGCATTTACCTACTACAGATTTTGTATTTTTCATCGTAATTTTTATTAAAAAAAGATGTTAAAAAAAACGGTTTTTTATTATTTTGGTTAAAGGTTACCGTTTTTTTTGCCTTTAAAAATAACGGTTTCGGTTTCGGTTAAAAATCACTTTTTCTGACAAAAAATAACGGTTAACCGGTTTTTTAAACCGGTTTAAAAAACCGGTTTCATGCCCTGATTTAAATAGAAGAAGTTTGATTTAAAGAAAGTAAACAAAAATCAATTTACAACGGAAATGATTATTTTGAAGCGTGCAGTAATATCAATCGAGTGCGGCTGCCCTACCATATAACAGTTGCCCCACACAGAGAAACATGAGAGTAATCGCTTCCCGTAGCTGTTAAGTAAAGCAACGATGCGGGCAACAGACTAGGGACTGCATCGCAGTGCGCATGCGCCAAGAACGCAAATTTCGAATCCACAATCAGAAACGCATCCCTCAGTCGGGCTCACAATCGTTAGCGCTGTGCATCGCACACATTTCGTCAGCCGCTCGCTGGATGTAGATTATATAACGCAAATTTTCGAGCAGGCAAAACATCGTATATAATAAATAAAATTATCACGTAACAAAAAATAAAATCAAAGCGAAATAAAGCTACACGAAATTCAAATATGATACGGAAAAAAAAAATTCTTGACGTGAATTTTAGGGGATGCGCCGCATCCATGGACCGCACGCCGCTGGTGTGTGTGTGTTTTAAAATTTAACTTTGCCACAGGTTTTCATCGTTTGTTTGGCTCTGACGGCCTGCCTAGCCGAGGAGAAGGCCGATAAGAAGACCACCAAACGTGGTGTCTTTGGTGAAGGCCTTGCCTCAGGTGAAGGCTTGGGAGGAGGATCATATGGTGGATCATACGTCGGAGGATCCTATGGTGGCAGTGAATCATCCTATGGTGGCGGTGGAATAGAATTAGGCGGCGGACTTGAACATGGAATCGGCGGAGGAATTGGAGACGGTTTAGGAGGAGGAATCGGCGGAGATTTAAGAGGATATATCACCAAGAATATTCCAGCACCAGTACCAATACCATACCCATATAAAGTAGAAGTTAAGGTGCCCGTACCTCACCCATACCCAGTAGCAGTACCAAAACCAAAACCATACCCAGTAATAAATCCATACCCAGTCCATGTTGATAAGCCATACCCAGTGACAGTTGCAAAACCCGTACCATACCCAGTCCATGTTGATAAGCCATACCCAGTGACAGTTGCAAAACCCGTACCATACCCATATAAAGTAGAAGATAAGGTGCCCGTACCTCACCCATACCCAGTAGCAGTACCAAAACCATACCCAGTACCAGTACACAAAACCATCCATGTACCAGTGCCATATCCAGTTATTGTTAAGAAACCTGTATCTGGAGGATACGGTGGCGGTTACAGAGATGACTATTGAGGTGGTTCCGGAGGTGGTTCCGTAGGTGGTTACGGAGGTGGAATCAGCGGAGGTGGTTCAGATAAATGGTAATCATTTTATGTTAAAATTTTGTTGTATATTAGCTAAGTATTTAATTCGATAAAAGTAATTATTATATAAATATTAGTAGTAGTTGTTTTTTTTTAATCAGTAAAAAAATATCTGTATGTACGTACTACCATTGTGCTAAATTGTTTGAAGCAGTCTTAAACAAATAATACACACTTATGCTTCAAGTCCCACAAGCTACCAGCGGAGGAGTTGTGGGGTTTCAGTTTCAATAAATTTTATAAAAATCCAGTACGGCCCAGTTCAAAGTCAAAATCAAGCTCGAACTTCTTTTTAGATAGAGCATTTTATTCTACACAAAAAGTGTGTCTTGACTTTTCTTAGTATCCGCCGCCGTTGAAATTTAATTTATTTTACCATTTTCGCGAAAAATTTGCTCCCAAGTTCAATCTAAAAATTTAGCTAATATTCGTAATAAGGAAGTAATTACCGATTTTTGCAGTTTTTAATAACAGAACATACTAATAATGAGGGAAGAAGTTCCGCTAAATTAACGATTAATGAGCATTTACTCTGCAAGTTGCAATTTTCTGCTTTTCGCGATATTTTTAGATCGAACTTGGGAGCAAATTTTTCGCGAAAATAGTAAAATAAATCAAATTCCGCGCCAAACGGTGGCAGATGCGAAGAAAACTCAAGAGACACTTTTTGTTTAGAATAAAATGTTCTACCCAAAAACAAATATAGTAATATAAAAGCAGCACAACAGCACAGAAGACTAACATTTTCGAGTTTAACTTGCCATCATGTACACGGTTACACTGTTCTTGACTGTTGCACTGAGTGCAGCATCTGCTACACAAATGTTTCCAGGCAATTGCGAGGATCATGAGGTCACGACGGTTTCCAACTTCAACGCCATGGAGGTAGATCTATATTTTTATAAAATAATTATTATTCCTTTGCACGCTAACATAAATTTCGAATGATATTTTTAATAAAATATGATAACTGTTCGCATTTGATTTGTGTGAAGATAGCCCGTGGTTCCTAGCCTCGGTTTGTGTCTTTGCTAAGTGTATGCACGGCCCGGCAAATAAGTTAAATGGAAAGTTATTTATCGTTTCGTCGATAACAAAAAGAGATTTGTTTATGATATTTGCAGGGGATATGTACAATATCTTTATCTAGAGGGTAGTTTATGCAAAAGCCATTGCCTGCCCGTCTTTGGCGGAATCAAAAATGTTATAAACATTATAAGTAAAAAAGTAAAAAATTAATTTCTCGTTTACGGAAAAAGATTCTTTCATGAAATTTGCAGGGGATATGTAAAATACTTTTATCTAAGGGGTGGTACATACCAAAGTCATTGCCTGCCCTTTAGAGACCCATCCCACGCATATAACCATATGTTATATACATTATCCGTAATAAAGTAAATATAATTAATTATTTTCTCGTTTACGGAAAAAGATTCTTTCATGAAATTTGCAGGGGATATGTAAAATACTTTTATCTAAGGGGTGGAACATACCAAACTCGTTGCCTGCCCTTTAGAGACCCATCCCACGCATATAACCATATGTTATATACATTATCGGTAATAAAGTAAATATAATTAATTATTTTCTCGTTTACGGAAAAAGATTCTTTCATGAAATTTGCAGGGGATATGTAAAATACTTTTATCTAAGGGGTGGAACATACCAAACTCATTGCCTGCCCTTTAGAGACCCATCCCACGCATATAACCATATGTTATATACATTATCGGTAAAAAAGTAAATATAATTAATTATTTTCTCGTTTACGGAAAAAGATTCTTTCATGAAATTTGCAGGGGATATGTAAAATACTTTTATCTAAGGGGTGGAACATACCAAACTCGTTGCCTGCCCTTTAGAGACCCATCCCACGCATATAACCATATGTTATATACATTATCGGTAATAAAGTAAATATAATTAATTATTTTCTCGTTTACGGAAAAAGATTCTTTCATGAAATTTGCAGGGGATATGTAAAATACTTTTATCTAAGGGGTGGAACATACCAAACTCATTGCCTGCCCTTTAGAGACCCATCCCACGCATATAACCATATGTTATATACATTATCGGTAAAAAAGTAAATATAATTAATTATTTTCTCGTTTACGGAAAAAGATTCTTTCATGAAATTTGCAGGGGATATGTAAAATACTTTTATCTAAGGGGTGGAACATACCAAACTCGTTGCCTGCCCTTTAGAGACCCATCCCACGCATATAACCATATGTTATAATTATACATAATCAGTAAAAAAGTAAATGTAATTAATTATTTTCTCGTTTACGGAAAAAGATTCTTTCATGAAATTTGCAGGGGATATGTACAATACTTTTATCTAAGGAGTGGTACATACCAAAGTCATTGCCTGCCCTTTAGAGACCCATCCCACGCATATAACCATATGTTATATACATTATCGGTAATAAAGTAAATATAATTAATTATTTTCTCGTTTACGGAAAAAGATTCTTTTATGAAATTTGCAGGGGATATGTAAAATACTTTTATCTAAGGGGTGGTACATACCAAAGTCATTGCCTGCCCTTTAGAGACCCATCCCACGCATATAACCATATGTTATATACATTATCCGTAATAAAGTAAATATAATTAATTATTTTCTCGTTTACGGAAAAAGATTCTTTCATGAAATTTGCAGGGGATATGTAAAATACTTTTATCTAAGGGGTGGAACATACCAAACTCGTTGCCTGCCCTTTAGAGACCCATCCCACGCATATAACCATATATTATATACATTATCGGTAATAAAGTAAATATAATTAATTATTTTCTCGTTTACGGAAAAAGATTCTTTCATGAAATTTGCAGGGGATATGTAAAATACTTTTATCTAAGGGGTGGAACATACCAAACTCATTGCCTGCCCTTTAGAGACCCATCCCACGCATATAACCATATGTTATATACATTATCGGTAAAAAAGTAAATATAATTAATTATTTTCTCGTTTACGGAAAAAGATTCTTTCATGAAATTTGCAGGGGATATGTAAAATACTTTTATCTAAGGGGTGGAACATACCAAACTCGTTGCCTGCCCTTTAGAGACCCATCCCACGCATATAACCATATGTTATATACATTATCGGTAATAAAGTAAATATAATTAATTATTTTCTCGTTTACGGAAAAAGATTCTTTCATGAAATTTGCAGGGGATATGTAAAATACTTTTATCTAAGGGGTGGAACATACCAAACTCGTTGCCTGCCCTTTAGAGACCCATCCCACGCATATAACCATATGTTATATACATTATCGGTAAAAAAGTAAATATAATTAATTATTTTCTCGTTTACGGAAAAAGATTCTTTCATGAAATTTGCAGGGGATATGTACAATACTTTTATCTAAGGGGTGGAACATACCAAACTCATTGCCTGCCCTTTAGAGACCCATCCCACGCATATAACCATATGTTATATACATTATTAGTAAAAAAGTAAATATAATTAATTATTTTCTCGTTTACGTTAAATAAGTTCAAAACGACCATCTAGCTCAACAGCCTATTGTAAAAATTTGCCTATCTTCGTTATAATTGAAACATCTGTTAAACACCTGTGTTGTTACAAATTACTTTCGATTTTAGCCAATCGCAAAAGAAAAAAATTCTATAAAATTAGACGTAGAAGATTTTTACACAGTGGTAACAGAACAGAACAAATCAGTAATTTATAAAATAACTTTTAAACTTATACATATACAGTCATAATTACTACTGGTCGATATCACTTGTGCTATAGAGTAGCAATAAAAAAGGCAGAAAAGCTAAAAAACCTTGCATAGCAAGTGAAAAACTTGTCTGCTACGATCTTGCCATAACAATAATAAAATATAAAGAGTGTGCCTTAATAAATAAATATTATTGTTTTTCCTCATACAGACATTCGTTTTTATTCATTTAATCATCCCTGTAATTATATTAGTGTGTTTAATCGATAATTGCTCATAAATCTCATTTTTCTACAGGTGGGTACCCGGGTACCCGGTTATTGACATAAGGGTTAAAGTATAAATTTTCTATATATGCATGTTTTTTTTTTTAATTCACTCCCCCCTTGAGCATTTTCTAGATCCGCCACTGGTTCTTTACCTTTATTTTCTGTTTATGATAATTGATAATCTAAGATAAATTAGTTATTGAATTTAAGATGCTAATAATTACTTTCATAATACACTGAAGCATGTGTTACATTTAAACAAAGATAGTATGTTGCATTTTAGTTCTTGGTTTCGTTGGAGGCAGGTATAAAAGTGACCCAAAAATGTATATATGTTGGCCAGACGCCACCCCTTGCGGGGGCACTTGAGATATACAGTTCATATTCGACAGTCCTTAGGATAAGTTGTTAGAAATATACATGTTATGTGTTACGTGTACATGATGCTGTGAGGTTATAAGATGAAGGGTTGGCTAGCCATTGTGTAGTGCATGTAGTATGCGATTGTATTAGATGGCCTTTAGTAAAGTAATACTGCAGTTACTGGGTATTATTATGTTATTGTGTTATATGTGTTATTTGTGTGTTGGATTGCAATCATTTGGTAATGTACTAATCATGCTGTTAATCTCTCTCCATTCCTCCGTACAGGGTGCTGGGTGGTCGCTAGGCGGTAATGCAATGCGATAGGGTTACCAACCGTACTCTTTAAAGAGTACATGTACTCTTTTTGGAGTTGTAAAACAGCGTACTCTTACTTTTCACTTATCAAAGCCGAATGTACTCTCTTTGGAACTTTGAATTAATTTTTTTTTAAATCAGATTATCTAACGCTTTCTTTAACTAACATAATACATAAAACACAATTTCCACACAATAAATTGCAAGCATCGGTAAACGTTACAAAAATAATTGCTCGTACCCACTACCCAGTGTTCTTTCACAATTGCTCGTTTTATTTGAATTGTACGAAATTGCCGCCACTGTAGCGACACCAACACCCCACCACTTGACCAAAACTATTCCAATGTTAGTAGGCTTACGCTTAAGTTCTTCCGTTGTGATTTGTTTTAATTATTTTGTGAGATTGTGGGAATAAATTAATAAATTACAATACGGTAAATAAATAAAATTAAATGGAACCCATACTATACCGTTCTTTGAGTCTTACAGAGCAAATAATGAAAATCATTAAATTTTTATGCGAAATATTAAAAATATTATTTAAATGGAAGCCGTTTATAGTTACAACACCGGTTTGCAGAAGTTGTATCCTATCCGTGTTATATGATAACCGCGGTATAACCGAATTGTTGAAAATTCTCATATTTTTATTTTAAAAAAACTAACATTTTATTTATGATTTCTTTAATGATTGGTGAATATAAAATTAAAATAAACTGTTCACCATCATAAAATACATTAATATTACTGTGTAAAATAAATTACAACTTGTCTTTCACGCTGATCGCGTCAAAACAAAAAGACACAAAAATTATTTTTTTTTATTGTTTTCCGTGTACAACAAAGCTACATCGTCAATTTACCCAACTCTGATTACTTACTGACTACTGTAAAATTTTGCCATTTTGCTAACTTGTTTGTTATTGTTGAGATTTTGGTCAGAAAAAAGTACTTGCAACTTTGATAAAAATATACTTCATTGCGGAACAACATTTATTACCATTTACGGTTACAATATCATTAAATAATTTACCATTTTGCATCATATTTAATAGAAATTATATTCAGCGTCATTCAAAAAGTATACAACAAATGGAAAAGTTTTTTATTATAGATCTCTCAGAAAATTTCATTTTTGATAAAAGTTGTATTGTATTTCGTATACATATAATTTTTAATAATAAATAACACTGAACTTGTAAGTAAAATAATGCGAACAATGTAAACTAAAGTAGTTAACGCCCCAGTTATTAATTATTCAAAAAGGCATCCTAACAATAGAACGAAACTAAAAACGTTAAACGAATTTAGCCGAAATTTTTATGAGAACGAAAAAGAAATTATTGTTTTTTGAAGAACGAAAACGAAATAAATAAAATAAAACCGGTTTTAACCGGTTTCAGCCCTATTTAATTTTGATTCATTAAACACAAACGCGAATTTACCGTCTTTGCTGGGAAGACTCCCCACGAGGCAGTAAAATATCTCACTTGAAATGAGTGAGCTTCACTTGTTTTCATATACATATGAACATGTATTAACCAACTTTATTGCTACTACTTGCAATTTCGTGCAACACAAGAAACGGTATAGATATTCTTATTTTAATTTGTTGATTGGATTAAAAATATGACATTTGACGTTAATGATCTGTGGCAGTGGCCTCCAACCTCCAACCGTCGATAGCGATGTCCTCACTGGTCGATCTCGAGGATTTTATATTTTTATAAATTAATTTTTCCCTATAATTACCTTTGTTATGCTATGCAATACTATATTAAACAATACAATTTTGCGGCAATTATTGTAAAGTTTTTCAAAAGCAGATCTCGGTTACAAAAAAATAAAAGTGATCCTAGACCACAAAAGGTTGGAGACCACTGATCTATGATTTGACAAACTAGTAGTGGTTTTGCAACTGACGGGCGTTATACTAAATAAAATGCACACATTTTATTTGGTTATATGTTAAATGTGTTTTGCAATTTAGTAAATTTAATATCACGATTCTATAGTCTAAAATATGCCTTCTATAATGATCAACCCGAACAACTCGCCGTTTACAATTTAGCGGGGACCCAACGATTGCTAAGAAACAAAAAAAATGTTTATAGGCTTTAAAATTCATTACAAACATTTTTTATTTCATTTCCATTACCAAAAGTACAAAATAAACTATAAATAATAAAATAATAATATAATAATAAAAAATAAACATACTAATTCATACTAAGTAAGTAGGGTGTTCCATTAAAAAAAAAATACTTACATGTGTTTAAAGTTTAGCGAAATGGACCGAGTAAAACGAACACCCTGTATATTATTTTAAAAGTTTAACCAAACAACAGTCACTATGACACTATTGTCTAATAAATTGCGAGAGTAAGTTGCTCTGGTGTTGTTATGTTAATAAATATAAATATTTTTATAAAGGTCTGCATCTGTCAAAATTTTCAAAAAAACGTTAATAACTCAAAAACGGTTTATTTTAGACATAAACAGCCTATAATATTTTTGAAAGATAATTTAATTTTACGTCAAAAAATTACAAAATATACAGGGTGTTCCATATAAAAAAACTATGTTTGATATCAGAGCGCAAAAACAAAATTGAAAATAATTTTAGGTTATGTAGTAGGTAAATGATTACAAACAACTTTTATATTTAACTTTTTTTAATATTATTACTAATAACAGAGCTATCGAATAATTCGTCTTGACTGGGACACCCTGTATATAAGTTTCTGAACGCACTCCTGTGTAACTATATCTATGCGACTTGCATAGGCGTTTAACATAGGGAAAACCGTTCTTACAAAGGCCTCGTTTTTCTCCGGAACCGTTTAAAATTTTTTCAAAAACTTTGCACCATTATACTTGCAAAGGATGCGCGCATTGGTAAATAGAAGAATTTTGATTTTGTCTCTGACGGTTTCATAGCCAACGCGATCGCAAAAATTCCTTTTATTATTCAGCTTTTCAGTTTTTCCCCTATTTTTTCAAAGAAAATGGCCAGTGGCACGTATAACTCTTCAAAACATTTAGTTTTAATGTTCTTGATGCAATAAACACAGCCTTAATGACATTCTAGCGGCAACGTATCGTGACCTTCTCTGGTAAAAACATGACGTCTCAGAAAATTAACGATTTTTAAATCTAATTGAATATTTGGAGAAAATAAGTCTAAAAAACAAATTAAAACGAACTAAATGTTAATGAATGGGGAGGTTCCATCTCTTGAACAAATTTAACTTCAACATCATAATTTGAATTGAATTTGAATGTATTGGCGTTTTTAATTCAGTAAGGACATATTTGTTAAGAAAAAAAGATGATGAATTTTTACTATGATTAATATTATACTTTAACATTATGTTGGTTGAAACAATGCATTATAATCTTGGAGAAACCAACAACCAATCATTATTCACTATTTCCCAAGAAATTGCAAAACCTCCTAAAACATTCAAAACTAATTAAAATGTAAGTTTAAGGTTTCTTCATTAATCGTTTTTTTATTTTTTTCAATAATGTAACTTTTTCGTAGTACCTGGGACTTAGGTACGAAATAAACCGATTTGATAATCCCGTCCAAGCTGGATATGATTGTGGAACAGGAACTTTCACACACAATGGCACTACCTTGATTGTCACGTATTACCAGAAAGACATAAGGAGCGGAAACGAGAATCCATTTGCAGGAATAGTAAAACCCGAAAATGGTGACGGTTCCAATGGTAAATTCTCGTTATATTATGAATCCATACCTTCTATGAAATACTGGGTTATCGACACTGATTACACAAACTATTCCCTAGTCTGGTCTTGTGCTGATTTAGGCAACCAACACACACGTAAGTGAATTATTTGTGGTTGAAAAATCGTGAAGTAATTAAAATTGGCAAAAACTTCATCTAAATTACTCAAAATAAATGAATAAGAAAACGATACTCAGCTTCTATTAATAAAATTAAATAACACCTTCAGTTAAGTTTTCTATGCACATCTTAATCTAGTGAAAATCAAGAAAAACAATTTAATTAGAAGTACTCCTCAAAATGGTGCAAATACCTTATGCAATAACAGTGAATTATTTTACAGAGTCCGTGTGGATATTATCTAAAAAACCGAAACTTGAAACTGCATTCTACGATAAGATTAAAAGATTGATGACCAAGTTCAACATTGACCAAACCATTTTAAGAAAAACGGTTCAAGATGAACGATGTAGAAGATAAACATAAGCCGTATTTAAGACAAAAAATGTAACAAAAATTATTTTAATATTAGTAACAATATGCATCTTAAAGAAAAAAGAAAATATGTTCCTAGCATTTTGTTGTTTACAAATAAAAATAATTCTATACTAAAAATCTCTAAGCAAAACAATTATTAACCGCATTTAGCTAGATCAAAATGATTGCCACTTTTTATAGTCACACTCAATGTATAACTTATTGCAAAATTTAGAAAAAAAATCAAGTAGAATTCAAACAAATCTAGCAATATATTCACACTATAAAAAGATCCTATTAGAAGCATTTTCTTTCCAATTTTGAAATGGGCACATAACACTTGATTTAAAAAAAATCATAAAAGTACTTAAAGCATTTGAAAGCAGAACAAATGGCATCGCTATCCATGGCATGATGATATTCATATAACGACTTGCCAACCAAGTAATCCGAATTATAGCCAAGAAACTCCAACATTCTAAAAAAAAATAATGATTAGAAGTTGCCCATTTACATTTTAAATAAATATTTAATAATATGCATACATTTTTAGTTATAAGTAATCAACCCAATGGATAAAAATACTTTTCAATAGTTATTAAAAACTTTTAATTGAAACTTTTTTCAAGATTTTTCATATTACAATTCTAAAGAAGTCTATTTTAAAAGTCAACAGTTAAATTACTATATAATATACTAACTAAAACAGTTTTAATTAAGGAACAAACTGTATTTTTAAGATACTGAAGCAGTTTTTATGTACTTTTAAAGGAAACAAATGCCTTATTATATGTACACTTTACAAAAAAAAAAACAGTGTGATCACTAAATTACTTATTAAAACACAAACATTTACACTTAGTTTTACACTAACAGTATCTACAAATAAATGAAGGTGCATCGCAATGTCAAACATATAAACAAAAATTATTTTATTTTGTGATTAATGGGGAAAAAAATTATTTCATATATGAGGACTTTGTCAGTAATTCATTTTATGCTAAAATTCAAAGCAAAAGGTAACATGAACTTTATTTTTCTTTCATATTCTTTTTAATATGTGCAGGTTACGTGAAACATTTTAACATTGCTTTAGACACTAAAAAACCTAGTTAAACAACAATTAATATAGCTTTAAATGTCCTTCATCAACTAATTATTAATTTTTCATACACCAACTGCTGATTTTGATTTGAAAATATATGTGTTTCTAATGTTTTCATTTTCCTAATCCGCATCATCAAAAAACTGTTTTGAAATTAATTTTAAATTAGAGAAGGGAGTTCTATAAATAAAATGTTTTCTAATACATTAAATTATTTACAAAAAAAGTGTTGCCTATAGTGGCAAAGTATTGGGATTCAAAAATAGTGTGATCGATACCTTGATATTAGGTAACATAAAATTATTACCATTTTTTAGCATAATCCATGTAAAACTATATAAGTACTAGCGATTGCGTAGCCCCTTCGGGGCTACTTCACCGCTAGATCCCGCCTTGCGCGTAGAATTCTCTTTGCGCGTAAAATTCTTTTTGCGCAAAAAATTACCTATGTTTCGTTTGGTGCACGTTCAGTGGCTATATTCCCGAGATATATTGATCATAACTAAGCAGGTCGATGATCAATCGATCAATTCAACTAAAATTTTTATTTACAATACTTGTAATTGCTTTTCAAAATTGAAAAAATCGACAGTCATTCATACTACTCGCGCTGAGCCAAGCGGGTCACTTTTTTTGGAAGCGATTAATCGATCGGTTCAAGTTTTAGTTACAACACTTGTTATTGCTTTTTAAATTAGAATAAATCCATATTCGTAATACTTGCGCTCCGCGCTCGCTCCAAATGCTTACAAATTCTATTAAATTGGTAATCAAACTACTCGCGCTTCGCGCTCGCACCCAATAGATCCGAGTATAATTCTCTTTGCGCACAAAAGTCTGCAGAGATTTAACACGATTCTATAGCTATCATTTTTTTAAATTGACAAGTAATTATTTTTTGATACATTTATATTTATTATCGATACATCTTATCTAAAAACTCAAAAAAAAAAACTATACGACTTGACAAAATAACGCCGGTTTTAGTTTTGGATCTTTATACTGATATCTGTATAATTAAATGTATTTGGTGTAATTTGAAAAACAAATATCTCACAATAAAGTCTGCAGAGATTTAACACGATTCTATAGCTATCATTTTAAATTGTCAAGTAATTATTTTTTGATACATTTATATTTATTATATCTTATCTAATAACTCAAAAAAAAAAAAAAACTTTACACGACTTGACAAAAAAATCGCCTGTTTTAGACGCCTCTGTGCATTTTGAATCGCTTATGAAAAAAGATTTTCGACGTTCGTTAGTGTACAGATACAGTGCGGGCGCGGGCGACGTAAATACGAACATTTTTGCACGTTTCAGTTAATAACGTTTGCAAACGATCATCTCCGCGATCCGAAGCGTGCACATATTAAAATTCGATCCTTTATACGACCCGTCAAAGAAATTCGCGATTTTTAGACGCCCCTGAGTATATTCAATCGCTCTTTAAAAAAAGGCTTTCGACGTTCGTTAGTATGTAGTGCGTGCGCGCGCCTGCGCTTTTTCTCGTTCGTGGTCTGAATTTAAGTCGAAAGTGGGATTGTTTGGTACGTACTTGTCGGGGAGGCCAAACCGATTTTGAATCGGTACGTTACATGTGCGAAAAGGTCGAATCGGAGAAAGCTCGAGCGTTCAAAGGTCACGTCAAATTGTCAAATTTTGACGAAATTCCCGCTCCCGACGACGCGATTTAAATGTTGCGTTTAAGAATTTCGCACGTTTTCCTCGATAGCTTCCCCGGAAGACCATTGCCGGACTCGGGAGCGGGCGCAATCGAAAGACCGGCCCCGGATACGTCCGCACGCCAAAAATCGCGAATTATCGCCGTCGGCGCATATTTTAAATCGTCGTTTAAAACTCGATTCCTTATTTCGTTAGTATGTAGCGCGTACGCGCGCTTGCGCTTTTTCTCGTTCGTGGTCCGAATTCGACTCGAAAGTGGGATTGTTTGGTACGTACTTGTCGGGGAGAGCGAGACGAATCCGAATCGGTACGACACATGCGCGAAAAGGTCGAATCGGAGAAGGTTCGAGCGTTCAAAGTTCACGTCAATATGTCAAATTGTCAAATTTTGACGAAATTCTCGCTCCCGACGACCCGATTTGAATGTTGCGTGTAAGAATTTGGGAAATAGTTAAAAATTATCAATATTTTTTCGAAAATTTCAACACCCTTCCAATTGATGAAAATATTACATTAATATTACCGAGGTACCTACGTCCCAAATAAATAACTCTAAAACCCGTTTCAATTAAAATATCGTCAAGGAAAATGTTACATCTACATTTAGATGTATCAGTAAATTCGATTGCTAATATATGCAGACTGTTGAATAGGAATACGTTTATATCGGTTGGATACCGCTAAAATTCGGTTATTCCAAACTATAAAAGATATCTGATATTCATGTAACGTATGATAACAGAAACCCTATTGATATCAATACCTGTAACAATAGAGAGTTGATTCCCTTCGAACCAGCATATGATACATATATTTTCATGAAGAAAATACGCATGGTTACAATTTATTAGGATAACTAAATAATAACATCGAAAATACGATTTAAATTGGGCATTAAAGTCACCGCAAATCAAAAATATATTAACAAATGTTACAATCAATAATTGCGAAAATCAGTCTGCACCTTGCACATCTCTAGTTAAGCAAGTTTAAATCATCATTGTCTAAAATTACCACTCGATTTATTAATATTTAATAAATCCACAGTTGCAACGCGATTACGAGAAATTGATAACACAATACAGGAAAAGGATTTTGTAAGCTGAAATTGGAAGATTATCTCTTTCCGCATTGTGGATTTATCCATCCAATTCGCGTTTTCGTAAAAATCAAGAGACGTGCACAATGTAACTTATTTTTTTATTATACGTTAGAAAGTTATGACGCAAACTTGCCTTTTGAAATGGAAGCTGTAGTTGGCTATGGCTTATTTAATTTTTTTCTTCTTTTTAAATATAGTATAAGAGTATAAGGGTTAATGTGGTTATTTTCAATAATACGTAAGCTACGTAGTTTTTTTTTTTTTTTAATTATAGTGGGCTGAGAACAAAACAAGGCAAAACCTTTTGAAACTCATGTGGTACAAGTTACAAAGTTTTTGTAACTTGTGATAAACTATAAATATTTGAACATACTGTTAGGATGCCTTTTTGAATACTTAATAACTGGGGCGTTAACTACGTTAGTTTACATGGTTCGCATTATTTTACTTACAAGTTTAGTGTTATTTATTAGGGTACTATCGGGTTCCCGAGGCAGGCAGAGGCTGAAGCCAAGCGATTGGTGCAAAGGTGTATGCAGCGTACATAAAACAAAGAAGCTTGTGCCACTGATAACATTTAATAATTAGTAACAATTATGTACTCACCGGGGGGAACCCACCCCCGCGTGTGATGCTGGATCGCCAGTGTTAATATAAGCCCATCACCATATTACAGTAACACACAAATCTCCACTAAAGCCAAGCATAAAACAACAAGGTGGTCTCACTCGCACACAAAGCTGAAAGGCAAAGCATGGCGTCCCACGCATTATATAAATTAGCACGTGTATCAACATACACCCTGGATCTCAATCCAGTACAACTCCTGGACAACACTCCAGCTCAGCAACCTGGACAACCGTCCAACTCTCTGGTCACGTTGGGTACCGTTGGCATGCTTTGATGGCACCTGGGTGGACCCTCCGGTGTACAGCCGGATTCCTACGCTTACTGCGCCTCATCACCCAGGTGTACCCCCCCCACGGGGGCACCTACGGCCAGGGGGTGGACCCGCACACAGCATGGGCCCACCATCCCCCTAGCACTCTGTATAGAGGAATGGAGAGAAATTAGTAACATGATTAGTACATTACCAAATGATTGCAATCCAACACACAATAGCACAAATAAACACAATAACATAATAATCCCCAATAACTGAAGTATTACTTTACTAAAGGCCATCTAATACAATCGCATACTACATGCACTACACAATGGCTAGCCAACCCTTTATCTTATAACCTCACAGCATCACGTACACATAACATGTATAATTCTAACAAGTTATACTAAGACTGTCGAAAGTGAACTGTATATCTCGAGTGCCCCCCGCAAGGGGTTGCGTCTGGCCGATACATAATATAAACAGTTTTGGGTCACTTTACCTGCCTCCAACGAAACCAAGAACTAAAACGCAACATACTATCTTTGTTTAAATGTAACATATGCTTCAGTGTATAATGAACGTAATTATTAGTATCTTAAATCCAAGAACTAATTTATCTTAGTTTATCGAATATAATAAACAGAAAATAAAGGTAAAATACCTTAGACAAAAATATGAGCCTTTCAATACGATACACTATGACTTGACCTTCGGTACAACACGTACCACAATTTTAATATGTAAATGAACTTCTAGATCCAGATATATTTCAATTAGATGAGTGACAAATGTATTCTTTTTATCAAAACTGCGTGACAAGCACGGCATCAACACGAGGTCAACGTGATTCAGTCGATATGTAATAATCAAGGATATCCTGCATTATATTTGTTAAATGTGTGCTGACTAGATGCACGACTATTATATTATATATATTTGTTAATAAGGAAACAAGACTTGTTAACTATGCAACACGTGTTTATTGATAACTTGTAACCTTGTACATGTGCCTGAGTCTGCGTAACATATCTTACATATCCTAATAACACAAGACTAATCGTCCTTTTTCGAGGGGTTATCGGTTAGGTTAATAAACTGGTGATTGGTAATAAACAACCTACTGGTTGAGTTAGTTATATAAAAGCAGCTCAACAGCACAGAAGACTAACATTTTCGAGTTTAACTTGCCATCATGTACACGGTTACACTGTTCTTGACTGTTGCACTGAGTGCAGCATCTGCTACACAAATGTTTCCAGGCAAATGCGAGGATCATAAGGTCACGACGGTTTCCAACTTCAACGCCATGGAGGTAAATCTATATTTTTATAAAATAATTTTTATTCCTGTGCACGCTAACATAAATTTCGAATGATATTTTTAATAAAATATGATAACTGTTCGCATTTAGACCACTAACAAAATAGATACAGATTCCAGTAACAGTTAATTTTTTTTTTAAATATTCAACAAATGTGTTTAACATGACAGCTAGCACTATGCGTAAACACAAATCCACGCATCACTGAATAGTACTACAAAACAACAATTTCGCATTGCCAGGAGAACTACATAAGAATTTTTATTTAAAATTTTGAATTTTATTTTCATCTTAAGAGGGACTGAGAATAGTGAAAGGCTCATAATTTTGTCTAAGGTTCTTTGCAGGGACGGATCCAGGGGGGGGCGATGGGGGCAATCGCCCCCCCCCCTTGGGAACTTTTTTATGTAAGCTTATTTCTTATTAATCCGGAATCAAGAAAAAAATTCCACAAGTTATAACTGTAAAAGTGATTGAGATAAATGTATTTTACTTCTTTGACCATGGGACACTTTGTGTTAAAATTTTATTACGGTCTGGTCAGTTTCGTCCCTCGGCGGGGTTACCATACAACACGTGTAGCAATAAAAAATGTGTTTCTGTTTTGGTTCATCTTTTTCTAAATTGTGAGAAAAAGGTCATTGCTATTTTGTACAGTGGACGAAATCGTTCGCCCTTTGTGTTTACTGTTTAGTAAATCAGTGAATCAGTGTAATCATAATAAGTGAATAAGAGTTAAAATTTCTAACGAAAGAGGAAAGAAATTTAAAAAGTAAGTGTATATGTATAATTAAATACTATTTTACTGTTAGCGTTACGATATTTTTTTTCTTTTAAATAATAATTGGTTCTACAGTAAAAGGTATTTATCTTTTGTATTTGCAAACACATATATTTATATTTTAATATTATTTCGTACTTACAAAACCGCCAAAATTTTGTTATTTACGTGTACAAATTGATTAGTGGTTGAATGTTTCACAAAAATTAAACTTTATTTTTTATACAGGCATAGTTTTATGTATTTAGTTTAAATTAAACACTTCTGACTTTTGAGAGCAGTCGATATTTATTGTATCATTTTAAAATAATTTTAAATTATTTTTGATCATGTCAATGAACTTAAACACTAAACAACCTGCTACAAAATAAGCAGTTCATCATTTATTAAGTGAAAACCATTTATAAAGTGTATGATCTAGGATAAAATGTTGCATCTTCCCTATAAATATGAATAGTCAACTACGACGCTGGCGATGATAGAATTTCTTTATATAATTGTTTGTTTTTTTTTTAATTAAAAACGTCATTAGTCAAAACTATTTATATGCTGCATGATGTAACATCTACCTTAAAATTATTAATACTCGACCCTCACCAAGGGGAATGATATGCATTTTTTTAACTATACTTTTTTTAAATATTTTTTGAGCAAATTACAGATGACTATTTTTTTTAAATGTAATTTTTAATGTTACCGACTTATTCGATTCCATTAACCCTTAGGTATGACAAAAACCAAAATTCATAACGTTGCGTTGTTCAATTTTCAATGACCGGACATACAGAATTTTTATAAAAACTTATGCTATAGGTTTTGTATATTTTTGTAAATAGAATGACAGATTGGTTAAATCATCCAGTTTTAAATTTCAAATTCTAAAACCTGTAACATACAATTTTTTTCTTCTTTTGAATGATGTAATAAACAAACCAGATACATATTTAAATAAGTTCAAAACGACCATCTAGCTCAACAGCCTATTGTAAAAATTTGCCCATCTTCGTTATAATTGAAACATCTGTTAAACACCTGTGTTGTTACAAATTACTTTCGATTTTAGCCAATCGCAAAAGACAAAAATTCTATAAAATTAGACGTAGAAGATTTTTACACAGTGGTAACAGAACAGAACAAATCAGTAATTTATAAAATACTTTTTAAACTTATACATATACAGTCATAATTATTACTGGTCCATATCACTTGTGCTATTGAGTAGCAATAAAAAAGGCAGAAAAGCTAAAAAACCTTGCATAGCAAGTGAAAAACTTGTCTGCTACGATCTTGCCATAACAATAACAAAATATAAAGAGTGTGCCTTAATAAATAAATATTATTGTTTTTCCTCATACAGACATTCGTTTTTATTCATTTAATCATCCCTGTAATTATATTAGTGTGTTTAATCGATAATTGCTCATAAATCTCATTTTTCTACAGGTGGGTGGCGGGTACCCGGTTATTGAGAGAGAATAGCTAACTATGTGAACTTGATGTAAAAAAAAATTTGGTTCCAAGACGGAAAAAAATATTTAAAAAATTTGGGAGGTTTAAAAAAATCACTAAAACATTTTTTAAAAAGTCAGAAAACGTGCTTAGGTGGGTACCCGGGTACCCGGTTATTGACATAAGGGTTAAAGTATAAATTTTCTATATATGCATGTTTTTTTTTTTAATATAAAAGTGACCCAAAAATGTATATATGGTGGCCAGACGCCACCCCTTGCGGGTACACTTGAGATATACAGTTCATATTCGACAGTCCTTAGGATAAGTTGTTAGAAATATACATGTTACGTGTTACGTGTACGTGATGCTGTGAGGTTATAAGATGAAGGGTTGGCTAGCCATTGTGTAGTGCATGTAGTATGCGATTGTATTAGATGGCCTTTAGTAAAGTAATACTGCAGTTACTGGGTATTATTATGTTATTGTGTTATATGTGTTATTTGTGTGTTGGATTGCAATCATTTGGTAATGTACTAATCATGCTGTTAATCTCTCTCCATTCCTCCGTACAGGGTGCTGGGTGGTCGCTAGGCGGTAATGCAATGCGACTAGGGTTACCAACCGTACTCTTGGAGTTGTAAAACAGCGTACTCTTACTTTTCACTTATCAAAGCCGAACGTACTCTTTTTGGAACTTTGAATTAATTTTTTTTTTAAATCAGATTATCTAACGCTTTCTTTAACTAACATAATACATAAAACACAATTTCCACACAATAAATTGCAAGCATCGGTAAACGTTACAAAAATAATTGCTCATACCCACTACCACTACCCAGTGTTCAGAATTGCTCGTTTAATTTGAATTGTACGAAATTGCCGCCACTGTAGCGACACCAACACCCCACCACTTGACCAAAACTATTCCAATGTTAGTAGGCTTACGCTTAAGTTCTTCCGTTGTGATTTGTTTTAATTATTTTGTGAGATTGTGGGAATAAATTAATAAATTACAATACGGTAAATAAATAAAATTAAATGGAACCCATACTATACCGTTCTTTGAGTCTTACAGAGCAAATAATGAAAATCATTAAATTTTTATGTGAAATATTAAAAATATTATTTAAATGGAAGCCGTTTATAGTTACAACACCGGTTTGCAGAAGTTGTATCCTATCCGTGTTATATGATAATCGCGGTATAACCGAATTGTTGAAAATTCTCATATTTTTATTTTAAAAAAAACTTACATTTTATTTATCATTTCAATGATTGGTGAATATAAAATTAAAATAAACTGTTTACCATCATAAAATACATTAATATTACTGTGTAAAATAAATTACAACTTGTCTTTCACGCTGATCGCGTCAAAACAAAAAGATACAAAAATTATTTTTTTTATTGTTTTCCGTGTATAACAAAGCTACATCGTCAATGTACCCAACTCTGATTACATACTGACTACTGAAAAATTTTGCCATTTTGCTAACTTGTTTGTTATTGTTGAGATTTTGGTCAGAAAAAAGTACTTGCAACTTTGATAAAAATATACTTCATTGCGGAACAACATTTATTACCATTTACGGTTACAATATCATTAAATAATTTACCATTTTGCATCATATTTAATAGAAATTATATTCAGCGTCATTCAAAAAGTATACAACAAATGGAAAAGTTTTTTATTATAGATTTCTCAGAAAATTTCACTTTTGATAAAAGTTGTATTGTATTTCGTATACATATAATTTTTAATAATAATTAACACTGAACTTGTAAGTAAAATAATGCGAACAATGTAAACTAAAGTAGTTAACGCCCCAGTTATTAATTATTCAAAAAGGCATCCTAACAATAGAACGAAACTAAAAACGTTAAACGAATTTAGCCGAAATTTTTATGAGAACGAAAAAGAAATTATTGTTTTTTGAAGAACGAAAACGAAATAAATAAAATAAAACCGGTTTCAGCCCTATTTAATTTTGATTCATTAAATACAAACGCGAATTTACCGTCTTTGCTGAGAAAACTCCCCACGAGGCAGTAAAATATCTCACTTGAAATGAGTGAGCTTCACTTGTTTTCATATACATATGAACATGTATTAACCAACTTTATTGCTACTACTTGCAATTTCGTGCAACACAAGAAACGGTATAGATATTCTTATTTTAATTTGTTGATTGGATTGAAAATATGACATTTGACGTTAATGATCTGTGGCAGTGGCCTCCAACCTCCAACCGTCGATAGCGATGTCCTCACTGGTCGATCTCGAGGATTTTATATTTTTATTAATTAATTTTTCCCTATATTTACCTTTGTTATGCTATGCAATACTATATTAAACAATACAATTTTGCGGCAATTATTGTAAAGTTTTTCAAAAGCAGATCTCGGTTACAAAAAAATAAAAGTGATCCTAGACCACAACAGGTTGGAGACCACTGATCTATGATTTGACAAACTAGTAGTGGTTTTGCAACTGATGGGCGTTACACTAAATAAAATGCACACATTTTATTTGGTTATATGTTAAATGTGTTTTGCAATTTAGTAAATTTAATATCACGATTCTATAGTCTAAAATATGCCTTCTATAATGATCAACCCGAACAACTCGCCGTTTACAATTTAGCGGGGACCCAACGATTGCTAAGAAACAAAAAAAATGTTTATAGGCTTTAAAATTCATTACAAACATTTTTATTTCATTTCCATTACCAAAAGTACAAAATAAACTATAAATAATAAAATAATAATATAATAATAAAAAATAAACATACTAATTCATACTAAGTAAGTAGGGTGTTCCATTAAAAAAAAAATACTTACATGCGTTTAAAGTTTAGCGAAATGGACCGAGTAAAACGAACACCCTGTATATTATTTTAAAAGTTTAACCAAACAACAGTCACTATGACACTATTGTCTAATAAATTGCGAGAGTAAGTTGCTCTGGTGTTGTTATGTTAATAAATATAAATATTTTTATAAAGGTCTGCATCTGTCAAAATTTTCAAAAAAACGTTAATAACTCAAAAACGGTTTATTTTAGACATAAACAACCTATAATATTTTTGAAAGATAATTTAATTTTACGTCAAAAAAATATATATCCATATAAAAAAACTATGTTTGATATCAGAGCGCAAAAACAAAATTGAAAATAATTTTAGGTTATGTAGTAGGTAAATGATTACAAACAACTTTTATATTTAACTTTTTTTAATATTATTACTAATAACAGAGCTATCGAATAATTCGTCTTGACTGGGACACCCTGTATATAAGTTTCTGAACGCACTCCTGTGTAACTATATCTATGCGACTTGCATAGGCGTTTAACATAGGGAAAACCGTTCTTACAAAGGCCTCGTTTTTCTCCGGAACCGTTTAAGATTTTTTCAAAAACTTTGCACCATTATACTTGCAAAGGATGCGCGCATTGGTAAATAGAAGAATTTTGATTTTGTCTCTGACGGTTTCATAGCCAACGCGATCGCAAAAATTCCTTTTATTATTCAGCTTTTCAGTTTTTCCCCTATTTTTTCAAAGAAAATGGCCAGTGGCACGTATAACTCTTCAAAACATTTAGTTTTAATGTTCTTGATGCAATAAACACAGCCTTAATGAAATTCTAGCGGCAACGTATTGTGACCTTCTCTGGTAAAAACATGACGTCTCAGAAAATTAAGGATTTTTAAATCTAATTGAATATTTGGAGAAAATAAGTCTAAAAAACAAATTAAAACGAACTAAATTTTAATGAATGGGGAGGTTCCATCTCTTGAACAAATTTAACTTCAACATCATAATTTGGATTGAATTTGAATGTATTGGCGTTTTTAATTCAGTAAGGACATATTTGTTAAGAAAAAAAGATGATGAATTTTTACTATGATTAATATTATACTTTAATATTATGTTGGTTGAAACAATGCATTATAATCTTGGAGAAACCAACAACCAATCATTATTCACTATTTCCTCAAGAAATTGCAAAACCTCCTAAAACATTCAAAACTAATTAAAATGTAAGTTTAAGGTTTCTTCATTAATCGTTCTTTTATTTTTTTCAATAATGTAACTTTTTCGTAGTACCTGGGACGTTGGTACGATATTGAAAATACCTTCCAAGATGAAGGTGATTGTGCAACAGGAACTTTCACACACAATGGCACTACCTTTATTGTCACGCAATACAAGAAAGACATAATGAGCGGAAAAGAGAATTCAATTGCAGGAATACTAAAACCCGAAAATGGTGACAGTTCCAATGGTAAATTCTTGGTATCTTATTATACCCTAGATGTTCAAAAATTCTGGGTTATCGACACTGATTACACAAACTATTCCCTAGTCTGGTCTTGTGCTGATAAGGGCAACCAACACACACGTAAGTGAATTATTTGTGGTTGAAAAATCGTGAAGTAATTAAAATTGACAAAAACTTCATCTAAATTACTCAAAATAAATGAATAAGAAAACGATACTCAGCTTCTATTAATAAAATTAAATAACATCTTCAGTTAAGTTTTCTATGCACATCTTAATCTAGTGAAAATCAAGAAAAACAATTTAATTAGAAGTACTCCTCAAAATGGTGCAAATACCTTATGCAATAACAGTGAATTATTTTACAGAGTCCGTGTGGATATTATCTAAAAAACCGAAACTTGAAACTGCATTCTACGATAAGATTAAAAGATTGATGACCAAGTTCAACATTGACCAAACCATTTTAAGGCAAACGGTTCAAGATGAACGATGTGGAAGATAAACATAAGCCGTATTTAAGACAAAAAATGTAACAAAAATTATTTTAATATTTGTAACAATATGCATCTTAAAGAAAAAATAAAATATGTTGCTAGCATTTTGTTGTTTACAAATAAAAATAATTCTATACTAAAAATCTAGTCACACTCAATGTATAACTTATTGCAAAATTTAGAAAAAAAATCAAGTAGAATTCAAACAAATCTAGCAATATATTCACACTATTAAAAGATCCTATTGGAAGCATTTTCTTTCCTATTTTGAAATAGGCACAACACTTTGTTTAAAAAAAATCATAAAAGTACTTAAAGCATTTGAAAGCAGAACAAATGGCATCGCTATCCATGGCATAATGATATTCATATAACGACTTGCCAACCAAGTCATCCGAATTATAGCCAAGCAACTTCAACATTCTAAAAAAAAATAATGATTAGAAGTTGTCCATTTACATTTTAAATAAATATTTAATAATATGCATACATTTTTAGTTATAAGTAATCAACCCAATGGATAAAAATACTTTTCAATAGTTATTAAAAACTTTTAATTGAAACTTTTTATAAGATTTTTCATATTAAAATTCTAAAGAAGTCTATTTTAAAAGTCAACAGTTAAATTACTATATAATATACTAACTAAAACAGTTTTAATTAAGGAACAAATTGTATTTTTAAGATATACTGAAGCAGTTTTTATGTACTTTTAAAGGAAACAAATACTTTATTATATGTACACTTTACAAAAATAAAAAAAAAAACCGTGTGATTAATGGGGAAAAAAATTATTTCAAATATGAGGACTTTAAGTCAGTAATTTATTTTATGCTAAAATTCAAAGCAAAAGGTAACATAAACTTTATTTTTCTTTTCAATATGTGCAGGTTACGTGAAATATTTTAACATTGCTTTAGACACTAAAAAACCTAGTTAAACAACAATTAATATAGCTTTAAATGTCCTTCATCAACTAATTATTAATTTTTCATACACCAACTGCTGATTTTGATTTGAAAATATATGTGTTTCTAATGTTTTCATTTTCCTAATCCCCATCATCAAAAAACTGTTTTGAAATTAATTTTAAATTAGAGAAGGGAGTTCTATAAATAAAATGTTTTCTAATACATTAAATTATTTACAAAAAAAGTGTTGCCTATAGTGGCAAAGTATTGGGATTCAAAAATAGTGTGATCGATACCTTGATATTAGGTAACATAAAATTATTACCATTTTTTAGCATAATCCATGTAAAACTATATAAGTACTAGCGATTGCGTAGCCCCTTCGGGGCTACTTCACCGCTAGATAACGCCTTGCGCGTAGAATTCTCTTTGCGCGTAAAATTCTTTTTGCGCGAAAAATTACCAATGTTTCGTTTGGTGCACGTTCAGTGGCTATGTTCCCGAGATATATTGATCATAACTAAGCAGGTCGATGATCAATCGATCAATTCAACTAAAATTTTTATTTACAATACTTGTAATTGCTTTTCAAAATTGAAAAAATCGACAGTCATTCATACTACTCGCGCTGAGCCAGGCGGGTCACTTTTTTTGGAAGCGATTAATCGATCGGTTCAAGTTTTAGTTACAACACTTGTTATTGCTTTTTAAATTAGAATAAATCCATATTCTAATACTCGCGCTCCGCGCTCGCTCCAAATGCTTCTCAAATTCTATTAAATTGGTAATCAAACTACTCGCGCTTCGCGCTCGCACCCAATAGATCCGAGTATAATTCTCTTTGCGCACAAAAGTCTGCAGAGATTTAACACGATTCTATAGCTATCATTTTTTTAAATTGGCAAGTAATTATTTTTTGATACATTTATATTTATTATCGATACATCTTATCTAAAAACTCACAAAAAAAAACTATACGACTTGACAAAAAAAAACGCCGGTTTTAGTTTTGGATCTTTATACTGATATCTGTATAATTAAATGTATTTGGTGTAATTTGAAAAACAAATATCTCACAATAAAGTCTGCAGAGATTTAACACGATTCTATAGCTATCATTTTAAATTGTCAAGTAATTATTTTTTGATACATTTATATTTATTATATCTTATCTAATAACTCAAAAAAAAAAAAAACTTTACACGACTTGACAAAAAAATCGCTTGTTTTAGACCCCTCTGTGCATTTTGAATCGCTTATGAAAAAAGATTTTCGACGTTCGTTAGTGTACAGGTACAGTGCGGGCGCGCGCGACGTAAATACGAACATTTTTGCACGTTTCAGTTAATAACGTTTGCAAACGATCATCTCCGCGGTCCGAAGCGTGCACATATTAAAATTTGATCCTTTATACGACCCGTCAAAGAAATTCGCGATTTTTAGACGCCCCTGAGTATATTCAATCGCTCTTTAAAAAAAGGCTTTCGACGTTCGTTAGTATGTAGTGCGTGCGCGCGCCTGCGCTTTTTCTCGTTCGTGGTCTGAATTTAAGTCGAAAGTGGGATTGTTTGGTACGTACTTGTCGGGGAGGCCAAACCGATTTTGAATCGGTACGTTACATGTGCGAAAAGGTCGAATCGGAGAAAGCTCGAGCGTTCAAAGGTCACGTCAAATTGTCAAATTTTGACGAAATTCCCGCTCCCGACGACCCGATTTAAATGTTGCGTGTAAGAATTTCGCACGTTTTCCTCGATGGCTTCTCCGAAAGACCATTGCCGGACTCGGGAGCGGGCGCAATCGAAAGACCGGTCCTGGATACGTCCGCACGCCAAAAATCGCAAATTATCGCCGTCGGCGCATATTTTAAATCGTCGTTTAAAACTCGATTCCTTATTTCGTTAGTATGTAGCGCGTGAGCGCGCTTGCGCTTTTTCTCGTTCGTGGTCCGAATTCGACTCGAAAGTGGGATTGTTTGGTACGTACTTGTCGGGGAGAGCGAGACGAATCCGAATCGGTACGACACATGCGCGAAAAGGTCGAATCGGAGAAGGTTCGAGCGTTCAAAGTTCACGTCAATATGTCAAATTGTCAAATTTTGACGAAATTCTCGCTCCCGACGACCCGATTTAAATGTTGCGTGTAAGAATTTGGGAAATAGTTAAAAATTATCAATATTTTTTCGAAAATTTCAACACCCTTCCAATTGATGAAAATATTAAATTAATATTACCGAGGTACCTACGTCCCAAATAAATAACTCTAAAACCCGTTTCAATTAAAATATCGTCAAGAAAAATGTTACATCTACATTTAGATGTATCAGTAAATTCGATTGCTAATAATGCAGACTGTTGAATAGGAATACGTTTATATCGGTTGGATACCGCTAAAATTCGGTTATTCCAAACTATAAAAGATATCTGATATTCATGTAACGTATGATAACAGAAACCCTATTGATATCAATACCTGTAACAATAGAGAGTTGATTGATTCCCTTCGAACCTGCATATGATACAGATATTTTCATGAAGAAAATACGCATGGTTACAATTTATTAGGATAACTAAATAATAACATCGAAAATACGATTTAAATTGGGCATTAAAGTCACCGCAAATCAAAAATATATTAACAAATGTTACAATCAATAATTGCGAAAATCAGTCTGCACCTTGCACATCTCTAGTTAAGCAAGTTTAAGTCATCATTGTCTAAAATTACCACTCGATTTATTAATATTTAATAAATCCACAGTTGCAACGCGATTACGAGAAATTGATAACACAATTCAGGAAAAGGATTTTGTAAGCTGAAATTGGAAGATTATCTCTTTCCGCATTGTGGATTTATCCATCCAATTCGCGTTTCCGTAAAAATCAAGAGACGTGCACAATGTAACTTATTTCACGTCATAACTTCCCACTTATACGTCATATTAGTTTTCATGGCAGTTTTTATATATTTTTAGATATAAATATGATATATGGAGAAGTTAAAAACCATGGTACATACAGCTAAGGTGAGAAATTACATAACATTTTTTATTTTAGGTTTAATAATATGAATAGTACACCTACTCAAAGTCGTTTCTTTATAGAAGCTTTATTTATCATGGAGATTGCTTTTAATTTTAAATTAAAATTAAAAATACACTTGCAAACATTTTATACGAAGTTTTATCATGGTTTTCCTAAATTTGTGCTTTTTATGTTACTTTTACACATCGCGATGTGTGGAGGTAGCATAAAATAGGCCAACATATACAATTTTGGCTAAGAATTAAGCAAAGAACTAATTGTTCGTCAATTTATACACACCTTGTAATACATGTTTTAAAAAAAGGTTTTTTTTAAACGTTCTTTAAAGAGTAGTTTCTAAAGGATCGTCAGCCTTCACTTGTGGAAATAAAAGCAAATAATTTTACAGTCTAAGGGAGTGATAATGGTCATAAATTTGATGAAAACAGTTGTTGATGTCCGTTTTATTTTACTGATACAGCGCTTTATCCAGTTTTAAATAAACGGTTACCGGTTCCGCTCTTGACAACTGAACATAAAAATTACACAGTTAGCGTTAATCGTTGTAATAATCTGTTCTATTTATTACTTATGCAGCGAAAACTTGTGCAACCAAACTAACTCACAAATTTGCTTTTTCAGTAAAAATTGGGTTGTTTAGTTTTTAATTCCGTCGGTTGTTGGGTGCGAAGCACGCGTTATATTTCTCCATACCACACAGGGTGCCTACAACTGCCCCTTGTCCGTCAACATCTGGAATGTGACTTTGGAACATACTTTGGAACATCATAAATTGCGTTTAACTTATAGACCATAAATTGCACTAAAGTACTAGCTAATGTTCTGGACTCCACATGTTTTAGGTTTAGGGTAGCTATATGTAATTTTTAGAAATTAAGTTAAGTTGTATTCAGAATCTCATACCGAGCAGTTCAGCTCTTGACTGTAAACAAAGCAAATAAATAGTTTTAAAATCGACTTTGACTTTATTCATGAATAAATTAAGTAGTAAACATAACTGGCGCAGTTCAGCTCTTGACTGTAAACAAAGTAAATAAATAGTTCTAATAGTGACTTTGATTTTATTTATTAATAAATTAAGTAGTAAACATAACTGGCGCAGTTGGTAGGATTACCGAAATTATTGTGTATCGCACATCGTAATTTTCGTTTTACGATTAATCGGTTATTCGAACAATTAGTGAAAAATTGCGGAGGTGTACGAAACAGAGTGGCTCTTTGAAAATCAAGACAGCCAGTTTATCGCAAACCTGCAGAAGACTCCATCCGACAACAATTCACGAGAAACGGAACAAAATTGTCCATTTCTGCAAGGAGAAATTAATTGGAGAAGACAGAAATAGCTGATCCATTCGTTAATCCTTATAGTGGTTTAGAAAATCGTTTAAAGTCACAATCACATTAATGTAAGTATAATACAATGTCATATGATCTTGAAAACTTACTTGAAAATTTAAGTTTACTGTCTTCAAGTGACTCAGGTGAAGAAGATTCATTTACAACTTCACAAACCAATAATTATACCAATTTAGAAAATCATTTAACGAATCAAATTATGGCACAGTTTAAGCCAGAATATCTAAATTGCATTCCACAATTTGATGGAAATCCCAATGAATTAAATAGATTTTTAATTTATTGGGATTTCCATCAAATTGTGGAATGCAATTTAAATATTCTGGCTTAAACTGTGCCATAATTTGATTCGTTAAATGATTTTCTAAATTGGTATAATTATTGATTTGTAAAGTTGTATTCCGAATCTTAAACTGAGCAGTTCAGCTCTTCACGAGAGCCCTGCAAGAAAACGGTTACCAGCATAAACAAATACTTCGTACCATACAAAAACATGCCACGCCAAAAGAAGGAAAAGAAAAGAAAGAATACATCGCTACGACTTACTTGCCCTACATCAGCGGAGTGACTAACAAAATATCAAAGCTTCTACAAAAACATAAAATCAAAACCGTTTTCAACGCTCCTTTGAAGCTCTCGAATAAATTAAGAAGAACACACGACACAGGACTACACCACGCGGGAATATATAGCATACCTTGCTCCTGTGGAAAAGTATACATAGGACAAACTGGCAGAAGTATACAAACGCGTCTCAAAGAACACGAAGGACAAACAACAAGAAAACAAGTCGATAAATCAGCGGTAGCAGAACACGGCCAGGGTACAGGACACAACATCCTCTTCAGAGAAACAAAACTACTGGCCCGCGCAAACCATTTCTGGTCAAGATTATATCGAGAATCATTGGAAATCATCAAGAACCCAAACAACTACAACAGAGACACAGGCATACAACTCCCAAACATCTGGAAACCAGTCATCACAAAATCACTGAGGCAGAACAAATCCATCAAGCGGAACGCCACGCCTCCACAAGCTGGATATATAAACCCAGCAACATCCCTCACAAATTAGTCGTTTTGAAAAAGACCAAGACACAATGGTCGAAACGTCAACTACTTCTAAATATAGAAGACGCGGTTCCAAACCCGGAAACCAAGATTGTATTATGGATAACGGCCGCGAAAGCCTCAAGAATAAAATTACATGCTTTTGTTCCTATCTGTATGGTGTTTTTAATCTGAACTTTTATGTTCCTCTTTCAATAAGGTGTTTAAATTCATGTGTAAGGTCTGCTTTGTTATCAGTTTTTATATCCAAGCCTTTCACAACGATATTATTTTTGGTTCTATCTTTTTCCAGTCTTCTAACTCTATCTGCTACGGATTTCATCTCCTTTTTTATTATATTGTTTTCATTTTTCAGCAATTCATTTCCTTGTTTCCTTCGGTCCCTCTTGATATGACCTCTGGTCATGTTTTATTTGTTTTATACCTCTCATTACTTCCTTCATCATGTTCGTAAGCGTATCCGTTTTATCTTCTATCTCTTTTTGAGATGTCCTGTGTATCTTTTTACTCATTTTACTCCCTATTGATATGTCTTCTATGTCCTGTTCTCCCTTTCTTTTTGAATCCTCCGACGTATACTCGTTGCTCTCGAGATATTTTGTTTCTTTACCACTCATTAATTTAACATTTTCAGAAATTGTGATATTCTTGGCAAAATCTCTCATTGTATGATTACTTTTTATTGGGAATTTTAATGGTCGAGTATTTACTCATCGTCCTCACAACACCGATAACTTCAAGGCAAAAATTGGGGATGAGGTTGACGCGTTCTCCGTTGAGATTTCGAAGCGAGTTATGGGGAACTGCGTTTATGAATGCAGAGATGCTTATACAGAGAAGATATACAATGTTATCTTTAGCAAATGACTTTTAGGTACAGTAATTCATCAATCGCGTAGTTTTAGCGTTCCGACAACCATAATCGTAATAAAATAAAAATTATTTTGCATAGTATTACAGATTTTTCAAAATCTCTGGTTTCCGCGCGCCACTCTCTAAAATAATTCAAAATGCACACAACGCTAAACATATTTTATCTAAATAAGTCGCAGAGAAAATGAAATAGTGCTGTCGTATAAATATGCTCAATGTTGGTGCAAGTTTAATGTTAGCGAGAAATAGCTGAAGTTATCCGAGTACTATTTAAATTTATCTCTTTCGAAGCTCTTTGCCTGGCTATGTGTTTGTTCTATATAAAAATAAATAAACACATCACAAAACGAAAAGAAAAGGGTGACCTGTAAATATTATACACACACTTACAGCCCATAACTCTCTTGATTTTCTTTATTTTTTTATGAAACAGATTTAAAGTAATGGTTAATCTAAGACTAAACTTTGATTAAAAGAAATTTGACCCAAAATCCTACTGGAGGTGTGAGAATGTACTTTAAGCGCAAAGACAGTTTATAAGGGCGTCTGGATGTGGCGCAAGTATTTGATGGGGTTTGGTAAACCAACCACATATTTTCTGATGTATTTATCAAAGAAATATTTTAGGCTCAAGCAAGAAGATGCCTATTCTGATCTCCAAAAAATTAAAGCTATAGTGCCACAGGGTAGTGCCTTCGGTCCAGTCCTCTATCAACTCTTCACTTGTGAATCTCCAGAACTAAAGAACACAATAGCTACTTTTGCTGACGATACTGCTATAATAGCTGTCGGTAAAAACAACCAAAAAACAGCAAACAAGCTGCAAGCACCAAGCAGCCATCAATAAATTTCAAAGCTGGTCAAAAAGGTGAAATAAAACTTAACGAAATCAAGCAGTCAGTGCTTGCGTCAGTGCACAAGAATAGAGTGCCCTCAATGTTAAAACAGAAGAAGTCAATGGGTGACTCTCAAATCTTAAGTTTTTTGGTGTACTAGGAAAATAATTATGTACTTTATTAGTCTGAGACTTGGTCGTAACATTGTTTAAACTATAATAAAAATTGTCTTCTTTAACTTGGAGTTTTAATCCTAGATATACCCCAATAAATATTGATTTTATAACGTATGTAACCTTTTTTTTGACGCCCTTATTTAGTATTAGGTATCATGATATTCAATTTCAACTTGTAACATTATAAATGTTAAAAAGACACGATTTTGTGGCTCGAGGGTAATTTACATGCAAAAAAAGCTCATTTTGTAAACAAGAAATAAAAGGGAATGATTTCAAAATTATGATATTCACGAGGAATTTTATTACAATTTGTTGAACGCGGTCTTGAAATACATTTGCGAAATTAATTACTTAAAACGCTGGCTGCCGGGCATACACATTGTTCGCTACGAAAACAACATAAGCGATATTTCAAAAATATTTTACTCCCTCGAAGTTAGCAACAACATTAAATAACCTAAGCTCACTTTATGGTTTAAAAATTAATTTAGTTGGCAAATGTAATAATAAAACGATAAATCTATTTACTTTTTGGGATCCGTTTTGTTCTTTTATCAGCATGGGCGCTGGCAGTAAGGTCTCTAGATTGTCACATAATTTAGCCTAATTATATTTTTAACGGTGTAATGCGATCTGATAATTTAAAATAACAAGCGGTTTTGTATTAGGTGTATTAGATGTTACGACCACATAGGCTTAAAATTCTTAATTAGTTTATCTGGAGCGTAAAATTTAAAGTAAAATACGAACAAAATAGCTTTTCACATATCACTTACCATTTTGCTTTGTTATTTTAAGAGGAAATCCTTATAAACCCAGTATTTTTGTAAATCGTGGAAAATTCTCTGTCAAATGACGTTCAAATGTTTTTTCTACGATGAAATATGTCAGACTGGCGATAGTCAACTTTTTTAAAAATTAGATTGTATAATTATTTTAATTGATTTTGATTATTTTTTATTTATTTAGTCATGAGTCCTTCTACTGTTAGGTGTAGGACTCTGTTGAATTGTGTTGTGCTGACTTTTTTTCACGTTTTTCTGTCTTGTGCTAGCTTTCTTATGTCTTTCCATTTGCTGTTTCTATCCGTTGCTGCTTTTTTAACTTCGTCGTACCAGGTTTTTCTCGGTCTACCTCTTTTGTTTTTTTCCCTGTGATCTTGCTTCATATGCTTTTCTGGTTAATCTTTCTTCTTTCATCCTATAAATGTGACCCAACCACCCCAGCTGTCTTTCTTGTATTTTTGTTTCAACTGATTTTATCTTTAATTGTTCTCTATATGTTTCGTTTCTGATTTTTTTTTTTTCCTTGGATTTTTTTTAGAAATCTCATTTCAGCTGCATTTACTCGGCTACTATTTTTACTTGTGAGTGCCCACGTTTCACTTGCGTATAAAAGTGCCGGAGTTACTACTTTTTTGACCACTTCCACTTTTGTACGTTTTGGGACTTCTCTATTTCCAAATAATGTTGTTCTCAAACTATTGAATATTCTTCCCACATTTCCTGTCCTTTCGCTTTTTTCCTTGTCCATTCCTTCATTTTTCTCTATGATCACTCCTAAATATTTAAAGCTTTTACCTGTTCTAACCTAAGCCCATTTAAAGTGATGCTATGCCCTTTGTTCTCTGTTATAACGATCATAGTTTTAGTTTTTGCGGTATTTATTTTCATATTAATTTTTTCCAATTCCAGGTTTAGAGTTTCTAAATTATGTTGCAGATTTTTTTCGGTTTCCGCAACTAACACCATATTGTCTGCGAACGTTAGCTCCGTTATGTTATTTTTTTTCATTTTCCAGTTGCCTAGGCGAAACGGTGTCAATTTTTTGTTTTACTTCTTTAATTACCCCATCTATGACTACTGAGAATAATAATGGACTGATCACGCATCCTTGTTTTAAGCCCTCTTTTGTTTCAAACTCTGCCGTTCTTCATTCTGGGTTCTTACAATATTTACCGTTTTTTTGTACATCCCTTTTATTATGTCGATTGTTTCTATTTCTATTCCCCTTCTTCTTAGGCCCCTCCATACATCTTTTCTTTTAATTTTATCAAATGCTTTTTCCAAGTCTATAAAACATAAATGTATTTCCTTGTTTTTTGTTAAGCTTTTTTTGATTGTTTTTCTTAATATAAAGACTGGGTCTTGTGTACTCCTTCCTCTTCTGAAATCGTATTGGGATTCTTCTAGTGCACTTTCTATTTTTTTAAAGTCTGCCTTCCATTACTCTTGCCAGTATTTTCCCTGGTACATTCATTTATGTTATTCCTCTATACTATATGATAGATAATTAAATTCTAAATCCGATAGTAAATAAAAAAATACATACAAAGACAAGTTTTAAGAAAATTGTGTTTGAAAGTTGTTCACTATTTTTCAAAAAATCGTTGTATTTGGCTAAACTAAACGCTGTATTAACATTCTATTTCACGTGCCCAATTTTTTCATACACACAGTTTTTGTATTTTTTAATACAATATTTTTGAATTTTTTAAGTGGGTAATTTTTATGAAGCATTGAAGTCCTATCAAAACTGTAAATAAAATGTACTTACAGCCTGGTTTTCTATTTGTTGTAATATATTCCAACACCTATCACCATAAAATGTATGTATAGCTGAACGTAAAATCTGAAACCAAAATAACAATTGTAATTAGTTTTCTAGTTTTAAGGATAAAAATAACTAAATATCACAGTAAACGCTTGTATTTTAATCATTTTATCAGCACATATTTCTTTCTTACAAGGGAGGGTCACGATATATTGTCGCTAGAATCTGATCAAGTGTGTGTTTATTGCCATAAGAACATAAAAACTAATTGTTTTGTAGAGTTATACGTGCCACTGGCCATTTCCTTAAAATAGAGGAAAAACTGAAAAGTTGAATAATGACGGTAATTTTTGCGATCGCGTTGGCCATGAAACCGTCGGAGATAAAATCGAAATTTTTCTATTTACCAATGCGTGCGTCCTTTGCAAGTAAAATGGAACGATTTAAAAAAAAAATCGAAACAGTTCCGAAAAACGCGAACGAGGACCTTGTAAGAACGGTTCATCTGATGTTTGCATTTATTTACACAGGACGCGTATGATTTATTCATTTTAAATCCACCGACAATTTAATGCTCGACTAAATGGGATTGAGAATATGAAATAGCATTCCGAGAACAGCGAACAAAAGTTGTTTTTAGATTACGGAAACGAAGCAGTCTAGTAGAAATTTCAAAAACATTTATTTTACACTGTCCACTTACAAGAAAACAAGTTGCAGTTTCTTCTACACACAGGATGATTCATTTATATTTAAAAAAAATATATCTTGCAATTCATAAGATATTCCGGGAAGCTCAGATAATGGTTTTACATCGAAAAATAATAAAACACAATTAGACTAGTTATAAACTGTCAATTATTTGTAAAAAAAAGTTGAAACCCATTTTCCTCAATTTTTTAAATGTAACACTAATAAATCTTCATATGGTTAAAAAGAAAAAAAAAACTATTAACTACAGTACAAAAAAAAAGAGACGTTGCCATTTAAAAAAGGGTCTAGGATGATTCTTCACCAACAATTCTTCGCCCACAATTCTTCACTCACAATTCTTCGCCGCCACAATTCTTCGCATATCACAAATTTTATTTGTAAATGTGAATGTTTTTCGTCATAACGTAATTTTAATTTTTAGAGATTATTTTACATTAGCCTAAAGTTGTTTCTTGTATATAAATACTTCTTTTAATATTACGTTTAAAAACTGCTACATAAATAGCGTATGTTCTGATTTTTAATCTTGTTTATGTTATTATAGTAATCAACAACGGAAAGCAATTTTGCTGTAAACGCCAAAACGCTATTAATTTATAATTAATAATGATAATCATTGTTTTAATAGTAAACCTTTTATTTTTTTACACCAACATTCCTTGAAAATTTATCTTTAAAAAAATGTTTAAAAAAATATTTTTTTCCAAAAATTTAACTGTTTTTTGTTTTTACTGTAAAGTTTTAGCTTTAGCGTTTACAGCAAAATTGCTATCCACGGACTGTATGAATAAAAATTATATAAATTAACCTAACCTAACCTATGTAGAATAATCTGTAAAAATTACGTTATAAATAAAACAATCACATTTACAAACAAAATTTGTAATGTGCTTGTATGCGGCGAAAAATTGTGGCGGCGAGGAATTGTGGCGGCGAAGAATGGTGGCGGAGAAGAATTGCGTAGGAGAAGAATTGTGGGCGAAGTAATGTGAAGGCAAAGAATTGTGGGCGAAGAATTGTGGGCGAAGAATTGTGGGTGAAGAATTGTGGGCGAAGAATTGTGGGCGAAGAATTGTGGGCGAAAAATTGTGGGCGAAGAATGTTTCAGACACGTTTAAAAAAATATGACGATCGCCTGTCAGTTGCACACGGCTGGCCGAAAAAAATAATTGAAGTACATCAAAATGTAGCTAACAATTTGCCATAAACTTTTTATAAAAAACATTGTTTCATAAAACTTGTATTTACGCCATTACAGCAGCGCAGCGCTTCAAACTTTTGGACTAACCTGTATATTAGATGATATACAAGTTCTATTAATTTCAATACCTTATCTTCATTAATTTCGTAAGTATTTGACTTTCTGTGCTTTCGTAGAAAATCAATCATATAAACTTTATAAACTAGGGATGCATAGACAAGTATAGGAATGTGATAATGGTTACGAAATAAATTTTTCCTTATAAAATTTCATGTAGCTGTAATTTATAACGCTTTAACTCACTCAGAAGGTGTTGCAATTTTCTCGACACTTTACTGCCGACTTAACGTTCCAGAAATTCATGTAGCAATTTTTATAAAAATCATACATGTTTATTATTAGCACCTTAGACGGATAACGTGTAATGCGGAAATTTCTCAAACGAATAACTTCGTTCCCAAGGTAGTTTCCATGTCAACCACAACCTCTCGGGCACTCTTTTTGACGAGTTGAAAATTGGATAGACAATCTGTCCCAGCGGGACAGAAAACTCGAATCTTAGTGGAAGGCAGGAATTACGTTTCTAACCAATGTATTTTATTCTGTTGTGTTTAACTAAAAGAACATAAAATAATACGTGAATACCGGATAACAACAAAAGTAGTCACTAATTATTTCGTTGTTTTTAGCAATACAATGTTTAAATTTCTAGGATATCATTTGAGTCATGTGAGATCATATTTGGTGTATATTGTGATCGCGATTTTACTACCGGTTAAAGTGGATACTACCGGTTAAAGTGGAAAACACTGATTTTTTAAGAGCTTTTTTATACAGGGTGTCCCCAAAATCGAAGCTCAACAGGGGAATCTTGTTTTACTACAAAATCGGTTGAGTTGGGAAAAGTTGCGTAATTGAACACTAAATAATAATCTGAAAAGAATCGGTAAACAGATTTAGACGTCTGAATATAAATCTATCTTTTTTTTAATATACAGGGTGGGCCAAAAGTCACTTTGCCAGTGAAGAATTTAACAACTTTTGTCCTTTTAACTATTTTATAATTTTCCTTCTAACATTATAATGTACAAATCTTGAAGATTATTTGGCCTGGACAATTAGACATGGAAGATAACATCTTTTAAATGACCCCCGTTTTCCTCTTCACAACTGCTTGCAAAGTGACTTGGTTTATCATTCGCATTTCCTGGCGAATAATGTTGGAGTCGTTTCGAAAAAAAATTCAAAATTTTGAATTTCATAAATCATTTTGTAATTTTAAAATTTTATAAAAGAGTTATTTGGGTTGTTAATAGACCCTGACGTTAACTACAATGCCACATAAACAGAATACTTCTATCTATTACCGTTTTCTGGATTAACGTTATAACACTCTGTACCTTAGTTTTATTTGAAAAATCAATTAAATGCACGCACTTTGTTAAACTTTTATCTTCATTCACTAATGTAAACGACTTTTATAGTACAGCCTGAACGCATAGTAAGTGAGTCCTTACGCACGGTAAGCAAAAAGCACACTTGTCTAAAAATGTCAAAGTAGAGTAACGTCAAACGACACTTAACAGCATACGTACAAGTGTGTTTACTATTAGCCAAAAAAAAAAACCGGTAAAATCGTATGTATCATGTACTCGATGCTCGTAGAAAAAGTATGCTGAATAACACGAGTTGTAAAGCAATTACGCTCTCGTGGAAATATGTTTCTTACAACTCTGGTTAAGTAATACTACTAAATCGATAACTAATGTCAAAAATGGACAATTTTAACGTCTAACACACACGCGCGCGCACGCACGCATGCACGCACGCACTCACACATGGAAGTAATCGCGAAAATAGTCAAAACTGTAGGTATATCTGGAATTCAAAAATTTTCGCGATCACAATACTTTTTTCATACTACGTATGGCTAAACTAAAAAAAAAGTGGAAGATCCCAATTAATGAAGGACTTAAAAATGTAATTCTTGTAAAGCTATTGTATTTTAAATGACAGCTTAGTGTTGACAACTTTACTAAAGGCAAAAAAAAACTTTATTTTCCTTTTATAAGATTCAATTAGGAATATTTGATTCTTAAGCAATTTTTTGATAAGTAAAATTTTTATTTGAATAAAATGTTTTTGCGCTAATTGAAATTTTGAGATCATAATAAAATAACAACAATATTTCTCATTCAACGCATGCTCCTTTAATTGTCTAAAAGCACAAAGGTAGGTGTAAAAGTCAACTTAAGTTTTTAATTGTTTCAGATAATAGCGCAATTTCAAACAACAAAAGCCTTAATAGTGCTGCATTGTTGTATCTAGAGTGCTATGTAAAAATTGAAATGTGAGAACGTCTTTCGATTGTACTGGAAATGAAATTTTACGCAGAATATAAGCAATGTACGGCTTTTAAGATAAAAATGATAACTTAAACTTACAAATTTGATTGCTAAACACAATATGAAAAATTGGGACTGTACTAATTTAACATCTTCATAAACTAATTTGAAGTAAGCTTGTTTAATCTTCTTAAATTATCAATACAAGTAGATTACATAAAAGTACAACTGTGGTAAATATAATTTTTTTCATCCAAAACGATTTTATATGAAGAAAGATTTATTCTAAAATGTTTTTTATGTAGACTTAATGCTGAATTTTAATTCTAACCACGTTTTGCGTTTATTCGTAAGCATGCAGCTTTTTGCAGCGGATGTAGAATGTATAAAATATTCGAAAACCGTTTTATAGAAAATTATGGCAAATTTATACAATAGCACACAAAAAAAAACTCTTGCCAATAAATAAACCCGTAAAAGCGTCCTTAAACCAAATTTCGAATTTAAAAACTTCTACCGGGACAAAACAAAAGCAGAACTATTTTTAGGCTACGATAACCGCTGTAATATATTCTTATGTTTTCTGACATTTTTATTTTATGGAACCAAAACTAGCAAAGGGCCTGCAAATATGGCGCAAAAGGAAACATTGGTTGTGATTCTGGATTATACGCAAATACAAACATTTTTGCTTTGGCCAGATTAAGTTCTTTAAAAATTGACAACCTCATGGACATATTCCCAATCCCTTAGCACTCGCTTCCGGTTGTCTCTTTGCAAATGTTTGCATATTGATAGCGTATAAACTTAAATAACTCTTTTTTGAAAAAAGATAATTACCAAAGGAGCAAAGCTGCACAAAAGATAATTAAGGAAAACGAAACGTACGGATTGAAACAGTTTCGGTTGGCGAGCACACATTAAAATTTTCACTCGGGAGAATCGAATAATATAAATTACAAAATGATCTAAAGCAGAAATTGAATCAGAGGAACAAAATTTATCATTTAAAATATTCAAAGAAATTTTCAAAATTTAAAACCAAAATTGAAGACAGCTCTAAAGACGACAGATTCGTTTGATAAAAAACGTTGATTATAAAAGTGATGTAAGTCCATTTTTGGAAAAAACTTACATATAATTTAGAGTGAACTTTTTATTTATAGTCAATTTGCAGTTCATATTCTAAAATATCCACATGCTTGAACCAATTAAAAGGTCGTTAATAAATTAGCTTCCGTAAACAATTATAATGAAAATGGTTCAAGTCTATTTCCTTTGGTCTAATTAAACACTGGGTAATTCTTTTTCAAACGTTTTTTTTTTTACACATTGCCGCCTGAGAGTTATTTTGTTCCATACGCCATTTTGTGGCAAATTGACTTATCAATATCAAGATTATGTTTAAAAAGTTCCATATCCTTCAACATAACCAAAATTTGAATTCTTTACTGTATAACCAAGTTTTGAGTGATAACTTTGTTCCATATCAAAAAATCTATTAAGGATTTGCAATTTTATTGGTTCAATAACCATACATTGCATGTTTTACGTGTTATTTGTTCCTTATTTAAAATATAGCTATAACTACACCTATAAATATGAATAAAAAAATAGTTAAGAATTGTTTTTGAAACAGTATTTGCCTTATTTGTTTTGGTTTGGAGAATGTGTTTGCTTTACGTAAAGTGGAAATTATTATTATTTTTCCATAAAAGTAAATATAGCTGCTAACATTTAAGGGTCAATTGCAGTTTTAATAACTTTATGGCAAATAGCCACAGACGAAAGAGCTGGTAACTATTACCAGTGCCCTTATAGAGATTTTGAAAACTTTACCAATCAAATACCCTTACATCAATCATATTACTTTCTGGTCAGATTTATGTGTTCCTCAAAATAGAATCAGCGTAATGAGTTTCGCTCTTTTTAATTTTATTTTAAACTAATGTGGTACCATTCACATGATCGAGCACAAATTTTCATAAGGGAAAATGATCTTGTACAAGAAGTTAATGCCATCCACAGTAAAATAGAAAAGCACCTGCGTGTATAGTTTATAACCCAAATACATTAACTAGAACTATTGTTGCTACTCCGAAAATCAGAGCGCTATTGCAAATTGTTTAAATTTCAAAAGAAATTGTATTATTTTAAACTAACAAAAAGCTGCTTCGTCTCTTCGTTTTAATCAAATACCTTACATGCTAATTTAACGGATAATTTACTCTAAAGATAACTACTTTGTTAAGTTCAAATTAACATTTAGTAAAGAATTTAGTTAAATAAGTTTGTATGGAAAATCTGCAAACGGAACTATAAAAAAATCAAAAACGTTTAATCCACCAAAAATACTAAACTTCTGGCATAAATTTACTGAACTGACGAAAAACGGGATATTATTGTCTGTATTAAAATATATGCCATATATTTACTTGGACCAAGAAGCTGTGGTTATCTATAACAAAAAAATCGACTTCTATACAAAAGATTCATAAAAATTTACCACATCTTAGTATAAAATACTTCAGATCAATTTAATTTTGCTAAACCATTTTGGTTCAAAGTAGATTAGTAAATAGCAAAACTGATAATACATATAATATTGGAAAAATTCCTGCATTTAGATGGCATATCAGAAATCACGTGAAATATAACTATATGAAAAAGATGAAAAAGTTTGATACTATTCAATTTTTCAAGTCGTGCATAGATCTTATTCAAAAATACAATTTAAAGGAGGATATAAGATTCGATAGCTAATATTTAAAGAAGATTGTTGTAGATAAATACACGTCAGAAATGAAAGATGAACATTTTTAACATAGTTTTTTGCAATGTTCATTAATCTAGGTCTTGACATCCTACAAGCATGATTTACATTTTACAAAATAGATCGCTTTTATAGCCAAGTTAACACTTTGAAGATACGCAGTGTGTATTTAATATTACCATAATAACATTCTTAAGGACACCAAAACAGGATGTAATACAAAGTTTGACGACTATAAAGGGTGTTTTAAGAGGCATAGGGTTTGTTTTTTAGTAAAATTACAAAGAATACGATAATCATTTTTTTTTTAATTCTGTTATTAAGTAGCCCTCTACTTCTTTCCTAGATAAAGCTATAAAAGAAGCGAAGAAGAAAGTGAAAAAATATAAAATGGGATGTTGGAACATGGGAAAAATAACTATATTAGAAGTTTGTTATGCAGATGACATGGTTATATTTGCAAAAGGTGAAAAAGCACTAAAAGAAAATCTGGATATATACCGAACAACACTTGAGAAGTTTGGAATGAAAATAAACCAAAAGAAGGCGGAAACAATGATTATAGGAAAAAATGCATAATAACAAAATATGAAGCTGAGTGGAGAAAAACTAAAACAAGAACAAAAATTTAAATATTTAAGATCCATGATAACAGAGGACGAAAAAATCAGAAAAAGAACAACAAAAGGAGCAAGATTGTTCAATAGTATTAAAAACACATTCCTAGGGAAAAAACTCGAAAGAAGTAAAAATAGAAATACATGAAAAAAATAGTCACCCCTATGCTAACATATTCCTGGGACAAATGGACCATAACAGAAAAACATAAAAAGGTTTTGGAAGCAACCGAGATGCGATTTCTTAGAAGAATAGAAAATAAAACCAACTTGGACAAAATTAGAAAGTAATACAACACACTCAGAAAATTTAAAAGCGAAATCAATAAGAAATAAAATAGAAGAAGAAATACTACGATGGTTCGGACATATAAGACGTATGCGCAATACAAGGTTAACAAGAAAAATGTTTGAAGCAGAACAGAAGAGGAATGAAGTGGAAGGATGTAGTGAATGCAGGCCAAGGAAAAGGTGGCAGGAAGGAATAAAACAAGCACTGGACAAGAGAAATTAAGTGGAAGGATGTAGTGAGTGCAGGCCAAGGAAAAGGTGGCAGGAAGGAATAAAACAAACACTGGACAGAAGAGTAATGAAGTGGAAGGATGTAGTAAATGCGAGCCAAGAAAAAGGTGGCAGGAAGGAATAAAACAAGCACTGGACAGAAGAGGAATGAAGTGGAAGGATGTAGTGAATGCAGGTCAAGGAAAAGGTGACAGGAAGGAGTAAAAAAAGCACTGGACAGACGAGGAATAATGTGGAAGGATGTAGTGAGTGCAGGCCAAAGAAAAGGTGGCAGGAAGGAATAAAACAAACACTGGACAGAAGAGTAATGAAGTGGAAGGATGTAGTAAATGCAAGCCAAGAAAAAGGTGGCAGGAAGGAATAAAACAAGCACTGGACAAGAGGAGTGAAGTGGAAGGATGTAGTGAATCCAGGCCAAGGAAAAGGTGACAGGAAGGAATAAAACAAACACTGGACAGAAGAGTAATGAAGTGAAAGGATGTAGTAAATGCAAGCCAAGAAAAAGGTGGCAGGAACAAATAAAACAAGCACTGGACAAGAGAAATGAAGTGGAAGGATGTAGTGAGTGCAGGCCAAGGAAAAGGTGGCAGGAAAGAATAAAACAAACACTGGACAGAAGAGTAATGAAGTGGAAGGATGTAGTAAATGCGAGCCAAGAAAAAGGTGGCAGGAAGGAATAAAACAAGCACTGGACAGAAGAGGAGTGAAGTGGAAGGATGTAGTGAATCCAGGCCAAGGAAAAGGTGACAGGAAGGAGTAAAAAAAGCACTGGACAGACGAGGAATGATGTGGAGGATGTAGGGAATAAGATTCAAAACAGAAGAGAATGGAGAAAGATTTGGAAGAAAAACTCAACTCCACCCAGTGCCTTACATCCGTAAAGATAGACAGGCGACATGGATTAAGTAAGAAAGTAAGTATTGAGTAGAAAATTACAGATTATGTGAGGAATAAATAACACATCATCCAAATGGCCGCCTCGGTTTTTCTTACAGACCGTCACCCGTTTCCCGAAGTTTTTGATTACTTTTTTGCACTAATCCGTATATCTGTCTGAACGTGCTTTGCGTAAATGATCCCCTACAAAAACATTATCCTCAATGTTCGGAAATTTGCTACTTACAAGGATATTGAATAGATAATAATTGGGACTGTTCTTTAAAATTCAATGGATTTACATTAATTAACAAATTTATAACACCATTTTTAGCTTTGATATTGTAGGCATAGTTTAAAGTCGCTTATCTCTAAATGTTTCTCAAAGCGCTATAAACCGATTGTTTCCAAATAGTAAAACAGCAATCGGCATAGCTTTTCTAATGTAATCCACTTTTCAGTTGCTAATAAACAAGTTGGTGTTGTGTTCCAAATTCGGTGACATAACCCTATACGTCGCGTTCTGAACTTAGCTCGGCATCCGAGTAAGCAATTTAAATCAAATTAGGAAGCTTTTTGATACCACAAGCAGTTCTAGTGCACTTTTATTTAAAGAAGTTTGTTTAGATTCAAAAGTAGGCAAAAACTTTAATCTTGTTACTAAAGTGACACTTGTATTGTTAGTGCGTTGTTTATGAAAATTTGCCTCTTATTCACTGATACTAAAACTTGCTACGAAGCTAAACATTGTTAGGACTTCTGCAGTTGATTCCATTTAATTGGCAAATGTATTTAACCCTTATTCTCCTAGCGTCGTCAAATGACGACGTTTATTTGTCCTGTAATAACGGTGTATTGTCAGGTACCTGATGATTTTAAACCTGTCAGCTTAAGTTTAATTACTCAGGTAAACAATTGTTTTCATAAATGTAGCCATTGCATCGCAGAAAGTTGCAGACTTCGAACATATTTAATTGTTAAAAGTGACCAATTTACGAGAGAACACGAAAACCATGACGTCGTCAAAAAAGTAAGTACTAAATAATATAATTACTGTAAAAATATTTTATTTGTTTACATATTTTGAATATATAATAGTCAAGTGTTTTTTATATAAAATGTAATTATTTATAATAACATTTATAAGGGAGTTATTTCGCTATAAATTTGATTGTCGTCATATGACGACGCTAGGAGAATGCATGTACTAACATACCCTATTTGTCCTTAGATTTTTGAGTGTAGCCGAAATGATGGATTTGTTAGAAAATGATGATAGTGACCAAGATATTTTATTGAAACACCTGCAGTTAATGAGCTAACAGACGAAGATTCAGATGAAGAAGAAGGGACGAATATAAACTGTTTATCCAGAAATCAACTAATAATAATAATAATAATAATATACGGCTTTATTTCCACATTTTTAAATAAACAAAATACAACAAATAAAAAAGAATTTTTTTTTGGGGAAAATCGCAAGGCGGGGTTCAGCGTTGTCCACAAGACAGCTGTTCTGCCACCCAACCTTGAAGCTGAATACAACAAGCACATAAACATATTGACGTGTTGCAGCACTGAACCGACGTGGCCCGACACTTACCAGCAAGAAACTATTTGAATGACGATAGCAGTAGGTGTTTATGAAATTTAATTTTAAATAAGTTCAAAGGTAAACCTTTAAATAAAGGGTCTATACTGTTATAAATTTTGGTAATTGTATATAAAAAACACTTTTTGAAGAATTCTGTTTTATGGTGAGGAGATGGCACCGGCAGAGAAAAAACAGACCAGAAAAGAAGTTTCAACTATTTCCAACCTAAACAAAATACCAAAGATCACCAAAAAATCAAAAAAAGATCAAATTATATGGAGCAGTGGCGGTAAAACTATACATATACAACCTAGTCAATTTCATCTTATGGCAAAAGAAAATATTGATGAAGTCACTGCTGTTCAATATTTTGAACGGTTTTTTGATGATACTTTAGTCGAATTAATTATTACTGCCAGTTCCGAATATTGCTTATCAAAAAACTGGCCAGATATAAAATTAACCAAAGAGGAACTGCGAGTATTTTTTGCCATTTTAATTGTTTCTGGGTACAATCCATTGCCAGGAAAAGTAATGTATTGGAGTACATGTAGTGATTTGCGCAACTTTGCGATATATGAATCTATGCGGAGGGATAGATTTGATAATATCATGAAATCACTTCATTTTAAATCAAATTTAAACTTAGACAAGCTCGATAAGTTTTCCAAATTACGACCATTAATTTCATATATTCAAAAAAAAATGTATAGAAAATTATACACCCACCTCAGCAATATCGCATGATGAGGCAATGGTGGAATACTTCGGTAGGCACGGATGTAAGCAAGCGATTAGAAATAAACCAATACGATTTGGATACAAGGTTTGGTGTCAAAATTCACCATCTGGTTATCTAATCGCCTTTGATCCTTACCAAGGAAAAACTTATCGAGGAAATGAAATAATGGAGAGTAAATTTGGTAAATGTTTATCTACAGTGCTTTACTTGCTAGACCAATATCCTATATATACCTTGCTTTCAACCTCATCATAGTTTATAAGTTTATAGTTTATATGTCTCAAATTTAATTTACATTGTAATATACTTTCACAAATAAATCTGAAATTATAAAACATACCAAGATTATTATTATTTGTACTCATATTCCCCTAGCGTCGTCATATAACGACAGCTCCTAAGTCAGGACCTGCGTCCTGTAATTTAATAAAAAGTGATTTTTCATGTATCTATAGCCATTTTTAAACAACTGATTGAATTTCAAAACATTTTGATAAATATTTCTTAATTCCGGAGAATAGGGGTTAAGATGCTTTGCTTGCAACTTAAATCATAACTAGTTGTTTATATTAAGCTGAATAGTATATAAACACCTACATTGTTTAAATCTTTGGCTGATTTATAAGCAAAAATTGAATACAAATTCAGCTGTTTTTTTTAGAAGTTTTAAGAGAAAATGTCGCGCGTTTAGATTAAATCAAAAAGTGTTTTATTTTTTCATTTCGCTCTCGCAGTTTCTATTAGTCAAGAAATATAGATCATTTCCACTTACAACTTTCTTTCTTATCACTCTGATATTAATAAAAATAAATTGGAAGCTTAAACACCTATTTGTAAGACACTTCTCTGTTGGATTTAAAAATAAATATGGTAGGCTTTTAAAATTTTCGATGTTATTAATATGCTTGATTATAATTACCAATTATTAACTTTTAATTTTTATTAAAGTTCAAAACGGTAAAATATCTTCTTCTTAATCGGTTTATGTTTTTGTATAAAAAGTTGAAACAGTCCTACTATTTTGCATTTTTAAACTGAATAAATTTTCCCAAAATTTATACAACCTAAATAATTATTTTTAGCCCTTAGTTCATAAAACTTACGATTTAAGGATGTATAAAAGTTGTAAAATAATGTTTATAACAAACAACGAAAAATATTTAGTAAAAATAACGACATTGTTGAGTAGCGAATTAAAATTTCCAGAGCAAAAACCTTTAACACTATATTTTTTTCGAAAGAAAGTATAAAATCAGCAAATGCGTGTCAAACGTTGAAAAAATGTTATTTCTTGCAGGATTAAAACTTAGGGGAAAGTCGGTTAAGCTCTAATCTTGAACCCGAGATTAGTGAGCTTTTGCTGTTCGTTCTCAAAAGAATAAGTGCAGTGCAACCTTGAAAATAAAACCAACTAAGACTTTGTGTTACAAAACAGGAAATTGCTTCCTTAAAATACATGTAATACTTAACATTTATACAACTTGCTTAAAAAGGTAATTGCTTTAGCGGTGGTGCTACAGATTAAACAAATTTCTCATTTCCAGTCACCAGCAATTTTTTAATTTTAAGAGATAAGACTTTGGTGCTTACCGAAAAATATTTATAGGATCGCAAGCGTTTTTTAAATATGTGGATAGATTTTACAAAAAATATTATGGGCTTCACTAGGGCGAACACCAGCGTAGGTGTTTGGGTTTGTTTATCCACAAACGAATTTTTGTTAAATTTGTACAAATTCGATGGAATTACATGGGTATCTCGCTTAATATTCAAGATAGAAGAACGTTTAAAATACCAAAATTGAGCAGTTTTTTGGGACAAACCCAGAAAAATATTCCCTTACTTCCGGTTTTTAAGTTATTAAAAAAAAGTGTTTTTTTATCATATTAATAATGTGTCATATCTCCATTATTGTTGTCGATAGCGAAAAAATTTATGGAGATTATATTTAGATATTTTTATGTTAAATTCGATGATACTAAAACAAAATTTACACTTGCCGTTTAAAAGTTATAACACACACATTTTTCAAATGGAAGCTATTGGCCATGAACTATTTAAATTCCTTATTTTATTCTCATTCTAAATATACAGGGTGGTGCTTTTTTCGATGCTCACCATTGCTATCTTGGAAACGGTAAGAGATACAAGGTCGGTTAAATTAGAGAAAAGTTGCACATTTTTATGGCGATTAAGAATCTGAACAGAAATCCTGGATATTTTGATTCGTTTTTGTTTTATTACAAAAAAACTGAAAAATGTGATTTAAAAAAAATATTATTATCTTCCCTACCATCGACGCTATTTCATTTAAACTTGGTAACTTAATGTTTTTGACCGTCCTGGGTTTGATGACGTCAACAGAAATTTTCTAAGCCTTCTAGATTTCAAGTTGCGATAGTCAACTTTTTTATTTCTTATGGCCGTCATATTGGATTTTTACACTATCAGACAGACAAAAAAAATCGCTTTTCAGATTGGTAACCAATATACCATTTTTCTTTCAAAAAACTTGTTGAAATTTGAAAATTTGTATAAATAAATCTATAAAATCGTGAATGTTCTGAAAAACAATTGAAATTATAATATAAATAAAAGTGACACAACATTTTATAGGTCTAATAAAATAACGAAATGATAATAAATTTAAAACACCAGATAAATAATTATTTAAATTGTTTAAAGTGCGCGCCGTTATGTATAATGTAGTGGTAAGTCCTCAAATTCATTTCGTCCACTGCCTTTAGGATAGTTTGTCTCGAAATAGAGTCAAAAGCTTTTTTGATTTTACGGCGAAGAAATTCAATATTTTCCGTTAGGGTTGCATAAACAACATCAATGTAAAAGTAATCCATAGGCGTTAAACATGGCGATCGCGGAGGCCAATGAACAGGACCAAACGTACCAAGTCATGAATTTTGAAAGCGTACATCTAAATTAATATCCTTTTACAATACGGGCGTTGTAAGGACCAGCTCGTTCTTGCTGAAACTACTGATGATTTTTGATTGTTAATAATGGCAATTCGCCTAACATATCTTCTAAATATGTTTCCAACAATCTTAATTTCGTTATCATTAGACCAATAAAATGTTCTGTCACTTTTATTTATATCATAGTTTCAATTGTTTTTCAGAGAATTCTCGATTTTATGAATTATTTACACAAATTTTAAAATTCCAACAAGTTTTTTGAAAGAAAAATGGTATATTGGTTACCAATCTGAAAAGCTATTTTTTTTGTCTGTCTGATGGTGTAAAAATCCAATATGGCGGCCATAAGAAATAAAAAAGTTGACTATCGCAACTTGAAATCTAAAAGGCTTAGAAAATTTCTGTTGACGTCATCAAACCCAGGATGGTCAAAAACATACAGTTGCCAAATTTAAATGAAATAGCGTCGATGGTAGGGAAGATAATAATATTTTTTTTAAATCACATTTTTCAGTTTTTTTGTAATAAAACAAAAACGAATCAAAATATCCAGGATTTCTGTTCAGATTCTTAATCGCCATAAAAATGTGCAACTTTTCTCTAATTTAACCGACCTTGTATAACTTACCGTTTCCAAGATAGCAATGGTGAGCATCGAAAAAAGCACCACCCTGTATAAGGGTTGACGTATTTATTTTCAATAATACACAAGGTTTTTTAGTTGTGTTTTTAAAGAAAAACATAGGCTGTGAAAACAAGAAAAAAAAACAAGTTGTAAAACCTTTTAAAACTCATTTGGTGGGAGTTACGAAGGCTTTGTAATTTATTGTTATAAACATTATAAATATTTGAGCATAAGGTAAACAACAACATAGGTAGATACTACATAACTGCTAATTTCGACTATTTTTAAACAGAATTTTTAATGTCTATAAGCAACAATATTCAAAAAATAGAAACAAATCAAAATTATTAAAGCAGCTCATCGAACGACCGGTCCACTGGGATTTTCCCAATATTTCAGTGGGCTAATCCCCCGCTGGACAAGGAAGTTATTTAACTTTATACATTACCAATTTTTGAGTCATTAAGGATACCGTCATTATAAAGGGTTATTTACGCAAGGAACGTGTTGGAAGATGAACGGATTAATGTGTCTTATAAGATATTTATAGTTGAATTTGTTAGTGGATGAAGTGATAAACAACAAAATTAATGACGGTAGAAATGTTTTCCTTAGTTTTATGAACATGTAGTTACTTTTATAACAATATTTTGGAGCATCTTGGCTTTGCCAGGGCCATAAAAGTGGAACAAGCGTTGTTATCAACGTTAAACAAACTTTACATGTTTTCCCTTGCATACCTTATACTCGCAACATGTTCAGAATGTAATTTTTATATTCTTATTTATTGTGTAACAATCTCGTACGCAAAGCAATCTCTAGTTCCCTAATAATAATTTAAAACTGTTTACCACATAACAGTGGCTCTCGATATTTCAACAACATATTTCTGCAATAAATTTACATGGCAACCATCTAGTGCATTTCCACTTGCATAGAATCGGGTGGACGCTGCAGATTAATTTATAATATCATACAGCCTTTATAACTTCTGCTGCGGCATTGGTAAAGTTTAAAATATTTAAACTGCAGAAAAATCTGTGAATGTTAAACAAATACGCGCTGATAATGTGTATTTAAACAGATACCCAACTTAAATTAAAGACAACCCTAATAAATATAATATACAATTAAACAACTAGACTATGAAATTGTTTTAAAAATATACCGTAATAAAAATGATATGAATCTTTACCAATATTTAAGGTTGCTGGTCTCATATGGCTTTTGCAAAATTTTACAGAAAAAGATTATGCTAACGTTTGTAATGAAAATTTGAATTAGTTGCTGTTCATGCATTTTGCGTTTATTGTGCATAAATTTGTGCGTTTTTACAACATATTCATGGAAATTGGAGTAAACATTAGTGCTCTAACATGGTTGAAAAATTCTGTTGCACATAGACGCAAAAGAAAACCAGCATATTTGTTTTTCTAATACCATGAGCTATTGTGCAGAGATTTATTAAATAACCTGTCAACAGGTCTAATCATAATTCATTACAAATAACAAAGGAATCTCAGGAACCGTTAAATATACGTAGATGGATGATTAAATTAGCAAAGGAGTTTGTTTTACATGCTTAGTAAGAATCTTACGTGAAAATGTGTCTAAAATATGCTTAAAAAGTTAAATTTCAAATTTATTTCAAATTTTATTATTATGAATGGCACATTATTTATTTGTAATTTGTTAATAAGCAAAAATCCAGTTCAATAATGTCATCTAAATCGGAACATTCCTTAAATTTGTCCCTACATAATAAATTTTTGCTATACAAGCAAATTTTAAAGCCTGTATGGACATATGGTATACAGCTATGGGGATCCAGCAAACAAAATAATACTCCGATCATCCACAGATTCCAGGACAAAACACTAAGGAACATCGCTGATGCACCTTGGTATTGCAAAAATAGTGACATACACAGTCTTGCCATAAGTTCTGTCCCTTATTCAAAGACGCCTAATTTATAGAGGAAATAAAACAAATGCAAGGTAATATTATATAATTTATTCTTTAGTTACCAAACTATATAAAAAATATTAAAACTACTCAAAATGTCCACCTTTTGCCCTCACACACTTCTGCAAACGTTCCGGCCACTCATCTATCGCAGCACGAATGACAACCGGTATCGAAGCTGCTGCTTTCACCAAATCTGCTTTTAGCGCCTCGATATTTCGATGGACTTTAGAGCAAGCCTTTTCCTCTAAAATATTCCACAATCGGTAGTCCAAAGGATTGAGGTCTGGACTTCCAGAAGGCCAATCTTCAGCGGCGATAAATTCTGGCAAATTGACTTCTAACCAGCGTTGTGTCGTCCTGGCTTTGTGTGCCGGTGCTGAATCTTGTTGGAATATCCAGTGCTTTCCTGCAAACAAAGTATCGCTTAAGGGCTTCACCACCCGCTCCAAAATGTCGCTTTGGTAGTTGACTGCGCGTGTTTTTACTCCCTGTTCACATAAATGCAATTGTGTGCCGTTCTCGTACGATACTCCCCACCAAACCATCAAGGAAGCCGGGTGATGCCCTCTTTCCACCTTCGGAATTTTTTCGGCGGCTTCCCGAGAGCTGTGAGCATACATTCTATCGTTTTGCTGGTTAAACTTTTCTTCGACAGTGAAAATTTTTTCATCTGTAAAAATAATTTTTCGATGATTACCTTTCGCGTGTCGCTGATGTAATCTCTGCTCTTGTGGCTCTTGTTTGACGTAAAGTTGCAGTCAACAGCTGACCTATCCTTCTTCGAGAAGCACCAAGTCCAGGGTCTTCCTTAATAATTCGTGACATGGTTCTTGAAGGGATTTTCATTTCCCTTGCCATGATTTTTTGCTTTCGGAGCGGATTTCTGCGAATTCTTTCGGCGACAGCTTTGACAACCGCTCTAGTCCTTGTCTCACGTGGCCGACCGCTTCTTGGTCTGTCATCGACAGAAGACATCTCATTGAATCGATTTATGGTTCGATAAATAAATTTTTTTGTTATTTCCAAAAGTTTCAGCACGTTAAAAATCTCACGTGGTGTTTTATTACACGTGTGCAACGCGATTACCGCAATACGGTCCTTTTTGACACCGCACTCCATGTTTACTGTTTGACATATCGAGATAAAATGTCTTGTTTAAAATAGTTTAGGGCCAACTTCAGTTATGATTTACAAACAAATACAAAAAAGTCAATTGAAAATTATGTAGAGGTCTTTGAAAAGTAGGGACAGAACTTATGGCAAGACTACGTACATTGGGACCTCAACATGGACACTACACTACAATCAACATCATTAAGAAGTTTGGCAAAATCCACGAAGAAAGGCTCTATCCATGTAAATGTCGAGGCGATCCAGCTCCTGGACACTACAGGATTAGTAAGAAGAGAAGAAAACTTAAACCTTTTGAGTTGTTTAAGCAAAAGTTTAAAAGCAGAGTCTGTGCAGTAGTGTGCACGTTAATAATTAGTGTACTTATATATTAGCAAACTGAGGATTACTGTTTGGTAAACCTTAGACTTAGACTAAGTTTGAACATCATTAATTTAGGCTAGAATTAAACTGCTCATTGGTCTCAAAGACCAGATTGCACTTTTTTTTTAAGTCTATTAGGATTTAAATTAAAAAAAAAATATTATCACATAGTTCGCCAACAGGTGGCATACAAATCCATTAAAACGAATTTATATGATGAAAAGTACACATACATAATAGGCTTTCAAAGTTTGTTGATTGGTTGTAATGTAACGACAGAAACTACAACCATCGGCCTACCTGATTTGTAGTGGTTGTTGTCCTAAACGCATGTTTTCCAAATTTGATAATATGTAGAAGTAAACTACCATATCTATGTGATACATCAATAAACGCAAAAAAAAAAAATATTTAAACAAGTAAATGGCAAAAATTGAGGCAATTTAAAAAAAAAGTTGGTTGTCGTAAGCCAAAAATTTGTGATCACCATTCGATCCGGCAAAAAAAGAGTTGCTTTGATAAATGTTTTTACATATTTGAAATATTTTATAATTCAAAGGAGTTGTAGACGATTTTCAAAAATCGTATTTTCTGGTTTTTCCTAATTTCCTCGGATACCGTTTTTGAGAGATTTTCAATTTATCTTCACATTAGTAATAAGCAGCAAATTCAGCAACTTTGCCAAACTTGAACCTATAGGTACTCTAGCAACTCTAGCAAATATAATAGGCAAGATTCCCATGCTCAAAATCGAATTTTAAACACCCTGTATATACTAAGCGGGTATAAACACATCTTTTTGGTAATTTAAATATCTTTTTTATTCCTAACGGTTTTCAAGATCCCGATATTCTTTATTCATAATCATACACCATTGGAAAAATTGCCAGTGAGGTTTCTGTTTAACAAGTTTGTGGCAGTATTTAACGAAGGCAGTGTGACGTTATATATCTAGACATGTCTAGAATGTGGAATTTAATATAATTACCGCTGCAGCTCTTTGTTACCGTTACACCAGTTTTTGTCACAGCGCAAAGATATTTCTCAATTAAGTGTACAAAATTCTTTCAGACGGTTTAAAATAAGCGGTCACATTTAAATTTAAATATCTATTTTATTATTCATTAAATTTGCATACTAGTTAGTATGGGAAACCCAGATAACGTTCGGCGAATTGTTATATCCCTACTAGGAAATTATGATCTGCTGTAATGATAGCATTGTGCAACGATTGAACAGTTATAGGAGGAACCCTATCGTATTCAACAATAGCTATTTTTATTCGTTTGTCGGTTTTAACGTTTTGTATTTAAACATATTTTTTTAACTGTAATTCTTTAAAAACAAGTTTTAACAACATGTAACATGTAACAATGTTTTTTTTTCATAAACATTATTTAATATTAGTCAATGTTGGTAACCAGATATTATCTTTTTTACTTTACTAAAGAAACGTAATTATTTCTGTCAAACCATCGTTAAAACAACTGAATGACAGTTTGTTTTACCAGGCATATTCTTAATGACATAATCCTACTACTAGAAAAAAATAAAATATGAAAAATTACCTAATTTTTGCTATAATGTAACGAGAATGAATAAATCGATCCCACATGATATATATATCATTGGAATGGGGAAAAATCCTCTTTCTCGTAATGCTACAGCTAACTATGGGTTCTATTTAAAAAAATACAACTTTACGTCACAACTCGAATTTCCATTTTTTTTTGCAAAATTGTCTACGCCACTGCATTCTTATCAAAAAAGTGCCTGTAGAACGTCAAAATTATTTTCTTTACTTTCATAAACAATCAAGTAATAATCATAAAACGAAAAGTCGAGAAATCGAGTTATCGGCCATAACTCGAAAACAAAAGCCGATAACCAATTTTAGTTTTCACCGTTAACTTTTTCTCAAAAAAAAGATCGAGGATGCGCGGTCCGTTTTTTGATACCTTTTATAGTTACCGAGATTCCCTATTAAAACATCGACATTTGTCCACCCTGTACAGTAAATAATCATTTACAAGTTTTCAGTGTTGAATTAAATACTGTTTTTTTTTTTGTAAGGCAAACTATACAAAAATGGCCTGCGGATTCTCAACATTTTTATTTATAGATTTATAGGGCAGAAAGTACTGTTACCTTTGCTAGTAAAAGCTGATTACCATTTTAAAAATACATCGTCAATACAAACCAATAGTTCCAGGTATTCATCTGATTCATAGCATACAACAAACGTGTTTGCCCATTGTATCTATAATTAGCGATCCAAATATACCTTTGTATAATGTTTATCGGGACATTCAATGTAATTTACGATTCTGATGTAATTATTATGTAAATCCTCGCTATAAACTTAACTATCGTTTTTAAATTTTATTGGATATTTGCAGTGTTTAGTTTTCGCCCGCGTGTTCGGTTAATAAACACTTCGTTGAGTAAACAGAATTTTCTCCACAAAACGTTTTAAATGAAACCCAAGAACGTGCTAATAAAAACAGTAAATTGGATTTGTGTACGTTTGGTTTTAATAATGGCAAACCTTACAGTTAACCTTCAGATTTTTTATTTAGCAACCGTTGAAGGCGATGTACGACAAACTAAAACCATTTCTACTTTAACATTACCAATAAAAGTATGAAACATAATTGAATTCAAAAATAGATAACTTCAATAAATGACGGCTTTAAATGTTAACAAAGAAAATAAGTGTATGGCATGTGTTTTTAACCGATTTCTGAATTAGAATATACAGGGTGTCCCAAATTCGAGTAAATGCATGGGGATCTCGTTTATCTTAAGAGCTATGAGGTCCGGTTAAATTAGGGCAAAGTTGCAAAATTAGATGCTCGTCAAATATCTGCAAAGAAAATTTTCATAGCTGTCTTGGTTCAAAAGTTACTCAAGAAAAGCTGAAAAAATTGATTTTCGTTTTTCGGTCCTATTTTCTACATTTTTTAAGATATCGACAATCTGGAAGCACTTCTCCATGTCAACTTCTTACGCTTTTTATTTTGAGATAACATAGTATTTCCAACAACGTTTCGTCTCTTCAGAACCATCATCAACTTCATTTTTTTAAATACGGCGAAAAAAATTTAATCTTATAGTCGGATAGCATTTTGTCTTCTGATTGCAATGATATATGACACTTTATATCTAAAATGATATTTTACCACAAAATTTTGAGAAAAACTCATTTTGTTCAATTTTTGAATCAAAGAATCGTATACTTTATTTTTTCAAATGGAACACTGTATATTATAACGTCATTTTGTTGCATTTTTGTTTTTCTTCAACTTTTCTTAATACTTACCTATACCTAAAATGAATATTTTCTGAGATATTTACATTTTACTTATTCTTATAAGCGTTGTGTAGGAATTTCCTAGTTTTCTCGGAGTAGGCCCCGACTTTGACAATAGAAACAATAATTTCTGTAGTAACAAATGTCAGAGTAAATTTGCTGTCAATTGTTAAAACATAAATAAATTAGTATAACATATTCAATATGAATTTTCCAAAAGACGAATTGATTGATACGGTCTATGTTCAGGGTGAAATATTTTTATCGTGTTCAGAAGAAAAAACCGTTTGAAATACCGTTTGAATCAACTTTCTATCTCAAACCGCGTAGCCACAATCGACCGATCTCCCACTAATGACTCACCCTGTATGTATATGTAACTCATGATCTCAAACAAAATATGTTCTAAAAATTTTGTTTTGTTGTCTAAAATAAACCAGATATGAAGGGAACACACGGTAGGAGGACACCCTATTAATTATATCTTCTTAACCATAACAGCGAATTAATTATAGACAATAACAACAAAATTCAAAAAAGCAAATTAAAAGTAAAGCCTAAAGCTCACACATTTAAAAAAAAATAGCTTTTAGTTTGAATATTTGAGAACAAACAAAAAGGGTTCTAAAACAATTACGTTTTGCTTAACATTTTAATCAAAAAATTAGTAAGTAAATCAGAAAAACATAAACAGAAACATTTTGCTGTGCGAAATATATCGAATACACAACCAAAAATATTTCTCAGCCAAAAAACCATACAACTGAATTCAAAAATCCCTGAAATAAATTGTATACGCGTGAAACAAGTTGGCCAAATCGAAAATATCACAACACAATTGATTGAACTCGGCGATTTTTGTTTTCTATTGTGGTAATCCTGTTGTAACACATGGCCAAGTTCTTATACAAACTACATACTACATCCAAAACTACGTCAGAGCTGTTCAACAGCAAATCCATCATATTGTATACGTGATTCCAATATTAAGCTTCCCTACTTATATGAAAACAAAACAACATCAAATAACAAACGAAATTTAGAAAACTAGCATGCAGTAGAAGACTGATCTGTTCCGTAATCTGCAAAAAATAAAACGCAACTCTTACAAACGTACCTTACATTTCATTTCACAATTTTATTAATCATTTGATATTACCGTATTAAGCATATTTTAAAACTTCCTTTTCCGTTTTAAGACGGAAGTCTACTTAAAAATGCAGCACAGATGTACAGGAGATGTCAAACAGAAAAATGACAGCGTCTGGTGAAGCGTGTACAATGAATAATACATCGATGTACATATCAAATTAGATTCCAGTCCTGTTGCCCCCCGGAGGGATGTACAGATATCTAAATTTTAAATCAAAGTCTTGTAGATCTTATTTGATCGAAAGTACACCGCATGTTGCATCGAAAATTGGAACGGGATTGAATTGCATAATTTAATTTGGCGAGCAATTTCGCTTTCAATCATATTGGAAATTATAATTTATTGGAACAGAAAATTTCTGGAGTCGAAAACTGCAAGAAATTACAATCCTTCATTTAATACTTCTCACGTCAGAGCTGTTTGAAGACTTGAAAAATATCACTACATTTGAACTATTCTACAGCACAATTCATGTACCAAAGTATAAATCTAAAATTGCAATGGTTTTTTCGAGTCCAGTTTAAACTTTGCTTATTTTTCAAAAGCTTACGTCCAAATAAAGGTAAAACAATTCATCTCTTATTTGGTTTAAAGTCTTGTTGCGTATAATTTTTAAAGTTTACTTATTTGTAAATTAAAATTAAACTACTGTTTAAAAAAAAAATTCTTTGCTCTAGTCTAGAGAGCTGATTTCTATACAGGGTGATTTATTGGAACAGTGCATTAGAAATATGAGTCGCCTAGATGCAAAACTGACTATCTCCACTTTTATTGGAAATGAGATAATTGAGAAAAACTATAACGACTTGCACAGTTTAGTTAAAATTATTGTTTTTGTTGACAAAATTAAGGAGAAATATTAAGAATAATCCACCGGAACCTCAAAAAACAAACTCAAATCGTTTAAGAGAAAAATGAAAATTAAGCACGCATTTAGCCACTTTTGCAGCTAATTCAGGATTTGCCCGGATTTGAATTAAAAACATAGCGCATTCATTTAATAATATCATAAACCGTTTACTTCATCTGTACCATTGTTTATCGGTAACAGAATTTATAATGTCTTTATGAAAATTTAATTAATATTCTTCTGACTTTGAGAGCCAATCTTTTCCAAAATGTTTGATTGATAACTCATTTACATTGTCTTTTTTTTATTTGCTTGATGGGCCGATTGCCTACTGGTAAAAACTTTGGAGCGATCATCTAAAGAGTTTTTCCCCTTTTACAAATTGATGGAGCCACTGCAGTCATTTTTATAATTCATTTTACCTTTCACAAAAATTTTTCCTTTTTTACTTCTGCTTAGAACAAATCTTTTACAAGAGGATAGCTTAAAAGGCAAACAGCTTGTTGATTTCATCACATTTTTTATAGCGTTCCTCCAGTCAAATACCGTCCAATCTTCTGCGAGTCTCTTCACACACAGTACCATGAACTTTGAAAATGTTGATATAGTCTTCTGGATCTATTATGGTATCTTTTTTACGAACCTGTTTCTCTATCTGAGCAAATACGCGATCTGATGGTAGACATGAGTGCCGAGTGACAGGGAAAATTAGCTGTATTGTATTAATTTGTTTTGGCGCTTACGAAAACCATTTACAAGCCATTGCAATCATACATTTGTTCTTATTTTGTCCAGTACACCCGTCGGCCATTAAACGAATCTCCCTCGTATCATCATCAATTTCAATTTTAATAATGCAGTCATACACTGCTGATACAATTTCATTAGAAGATTTTGAACTTTCGTGTTCAAACCAAGTGTAGATGAAAACATTTTGGGGAGACAATTTGCTTTTTGACGATCCCACAACAACCGTAAAAATTGTAAATATAAAATTGACACTTATAATATGTAATTTGGGGTCAGGTATTTTTGGGAGCACTAAATTTTTTTGACGAAATGGTGAGTAAATCTTTCCTCTCTTCCTTTAGAAGCCCAAAGAATGCTTTAGCACGGGCTTTCCTTTGGGAACTTTAAACTTACAAATCGCTCTGGATCCATCTTCTTTCAAACACGTGCTTGTACACAACAACTCGAACTTGTTTTAAGCTTAAAATAATTCGTAAAACCTATGAAAATGGATTTAACCGTATTTGTAGCTAAAGATAAATTTTGCCATTGGATATAACCGATTTTGCATCGATATTGATTTAGTCGTTTCTGCTACTATGTAAAATAGGAATTGCCCGGTTTTGCATTGGACCTTTGCATTTAAACGGTGTGGAGCACATGTTTTAGTCGGTTTTGAATGTCAGGGTATGTCTATATTCATAGAGAATTCAATTCTCTACAAGATGGCACTGTCAGTTTAATTTGCACCCAAAATGGATATAACCGAGTTTGCATCTAGGCGACTCATATATGGAGGATGAAACAGGGTAATGATCTCAAATTTTGGTTATGACCATAGTGGCATATGATTTGTTTAATGAAGTATATTCAAGATGGCGGCACTTCCGGAACCACCGGAAGTTGACACCTACTTTCTTATTTCAAATACAATGGCATATTTTCATTGTGTTTTTGGGTTTAACAAGTTACTTTAGAGAGATTTTTGATAGTATGTCGTACACCTAAATACAGTCATTTTTTAGGTTTTTAACTTTTGATGCTTAACATTATCTAGGCCGCCATTTTTAAAGTGTAAAAGCTCAAATTAAGAGGATGGATGGAAAAATTCTTGGACTTTACAGCAATTTTCGCAATCAATACGTTACTTACAGGGAAACCAAAATTTATTTTTCTTTTAATGCAACTTCAGACCACTAAAACTCGTGTTTTCCAAAGACAATGCCCAATAATTTTTTTTTTTCATATTTGAATGCAAAATTAAATTCTGCATTAATTTGTATTAGCATTTTCCATACCCATCTGCAATAAATTTCGAGTTATTGAGGATGTTTGATAAGAATAAGAGAACAATCCACTACAGATGCTATACACACATTAGAACAGACTTAAAAAAATGTGGGAACATAATGAGGAGATACATGTAGCTTTTATAGACTGCACAAAAAAATAGGAGGAAAGGAAAACTGTAAAAACTATAGACCAATAGCTCTGTTAAATACCGCTTACAAAATCTTTGCGAAGTTGATAAACAAGAGACTAAAGACGTTGGCTGAGAAAATACTCGGAGACTATCAAAATGGCTTAAGATCGGGTCGATCCATTATAGATGCTATACAGGGTGCACCACGACCCTGAGATTCTTCGATAGCTCCTTTATTAATGAAAATATCAAAAAATATTTAATACAAATATTGTGCGAACCTATTTTCTACATAACCTAAAATTATTTTCAAATATACAGGGTGTTTCGTTTGAGCGGCACATATAAAAATGTACTTTTTTTAAATAGAACACCCTGTATATTTTTACATTTTTGGATTCCTCTTAAAATTTACTTTAAAAATGTATAAGGTTATATGGGTCTTAAGTCAACCGTTTTCGTAAAATTTACATTTTTATGAAATTTTTGAACGATACAGCACTTTCAATTTTTTTTAACATTAAAGTTATTTAAAAAAGCGGTAAAATTTCGTTTAAAATTTAGATTGACAATAGATTAATGAACACTTTGCGCTAGCTACATTTTAAAAATATTATACAGGGTGTTTTTTACGCTTGGTCAAACTTGTGAAACTTTAAACATCGATAAGTTATTTTTCTTAAATGCAACACCCTGTATATTTTTATATTTTTTTGTAGAGAATTTAATTGACTTTCGAAATTATTAAGCATGTCCTATACCTAAAGTTAATATTTTTCGAGCTATCTCGATTTTTATTATTATTACTAAGGCAATTGAAATATTTTAAAGTCGGCCATGGAGGTGTCGAAAATTTTCAAGGAACTTTTAAACAAACGAATAAAAAGAGCTGCAACTTTAATTTTAGGCTAAAAATGTACCCCATTTTTCCGAAATTTATCGTATAAATTGTTCAAGATTATGTCCTTTTTGTACGCACAACCGTAGAAGTTGTCTGAAAGACTCTAGCACCCTTTATAACATTTCGGGGGTTATACCATCAAAAGCAACACGAATCCTGTTCTGCATATCTTCAGCAGTTGTTGGGGGGTCTTGATACACCTGTTTTATGTGTCCCCACAAAAATAAATAGATAGGGGTAAGATCGGGTGACCTAGGTGACCAGGAGATTGGTCTACCTCGCCCTATCCATCTATTAGGATATTCTGTGTTTGGCAACTGCATTACTTGCTGTGTTGCTTTTGATGGTATAACTCCCGAAATGTTATAAGGGG
>OX393582.1:37129482-37213362 GCA_947652605.1 Elmis aenea | reverse complement strand
AATTTTACGAAAACGGTTGACTTAAGACCCATATAACCTTATACATTTTTAAAGTAAATTTTAAGAGGAATCCAAAAATGTAAAAATATACAGGGTGTTCTATTTAAAAAAAGTACATTTTTATATGTGCCGCTCAAACGAAACACCCTGTATATTTAAAAATAATTTTAGGTTATGTAGAAAATAGGTTCGCACAATATTTGTATTAAATATTTTTTGATATTTTCATTAATAAAGGAGCTATCGAAGAATCTCAGGGTCGTGGTGCACCCTGTACACACATTAGAACAAATACGACAAAAAATGTGGGAACATAATAAAGAGATACATGTAGCTTTTATAGACTGAAAAACTGCTTTTGATTCAGTTAACAGAAAAAAATCGCTAACAGAACTGGAACTATTAGGAATACCTTGGAAACTAATTACACTGCTAGAAATGACCCTAAATAACACAACAGCAAAAGTGAGATTCCAAAGAATAGCAACGGAATCCTTTAAAGCAAACAAAGGTGTAAAACAAGGGGAGTCGCTATCCTCAACCATATTTAACTTAATATTAGAAGGCGTAATACGAAGAGCGAAACTAGATAAGACAAGATGATCAACCAAATACAAATAATGGCGTATGCTGACGATATAGCAATCATAGGGATTAGAAGAGAAGACATAATAAGAGCAATAGATCAACTAGACAAAAAGGCAAAAAACAGGGGCTGGAAAAAAGTGAAGAAAAAACAAAATATATGAAGATAGGAAGAGAAAATATGCGCACACAGAACGATCTAGAAACAAAAGAATACACCTTCGAAAAAGTCAATACTATCAATTACTTGGGCGTGACAGTAGGACGAGCTGGAAAGAACAGGGTGCAAGAGAAAATTCTGACAGGAAATCAGGCATACGACAAAAACAAAACCTTACTAAATAGTAAAACAACGAAAATAAAAATATACAAAACCCCGATAAGACCCGTCATAACATATGCTATGGAAACAATAACAATAAGTAAGAAAGAAGATGACTTAAAAACAGTGGAGAGAAAAGTAATGAGAACAATACTAGCACCTAACGTAACAAGAGATGGAGAAGTAAGACTGTGAAGGAACAAAGAAATAGAGGAGGAACTCGGAGGAGAAAATATCATTCGACACATTAAAGCACAACGATTACGATGGGCAGGACTAATCATGAGAAGGAAACCAACCGAAATGATCAAGAGGATAATACAATGGATCTTTATTTGGCCCAGGAACAAGGGAAGACCAAGGAAAAGATGGAGAGACGCCCTGGATGAAGATACAAAGGCATTGAGAATAAATGACTGGAAATCGAAATGCAAAGACAGAAAAGAATAGAAGAAAATAACAGAGCCAGCCAGGACTAACAACAAGCTTTGAAAAATCAGAGAGAGGACCCATCCACCTCAATAAGTAGATTTTAAAAACGCCTCAGCGTTAGCCATAATCCTAATTATACAGCTCAATGAAGAGGAAATTGTAACATTTTTAAATAGCAAGCCTTGAAAATGATAACAAATGCCAATATGAATCTGTCAACCAGAGGTAGACCGAGCAAAACCTGACATAATAAAGTTAAAAAAGCAGCAACGGATAGAAACATCAAAAAAAGATAGCACAAGCCAGAAAAACATGAGAAAAAGTCAGCACAGCAAAACTCAACAGTACACCTAACAGTGAAGGACCCATGACTAAAATAAATAATTAGCTAAATTTGATCTGCTTGGTCCTTTGCTCTGCGTTGAATTTATCACAAGTCATTGCACACAATTTTCAATTTAACTGTTAATTGTACAGTTTGTAACGTCATTAAAATTAGATAACCGGTCTAATTAACCCCATTTATATGTCACTAATCTAGTAAATTCATTTCCTGTTGCATGGAAAATTTATAGGAACTAAAATTAGAAGTATCTAGTTACCAATTAACTGCTGATGTACATTCCTTTTGCACCAGGTTAACTGCACACTGTTGCATTCACTTGTTTCACGAACTAATTAAATACCTCCTGTAATCGTTATATTAGCAAAAATGTTCATTTTACTGTGTTATAGAGTTTAATTAATTACCAACGACATGTAATTTTGCAAGGTAGAAGTTTAGAGCACAGTTTTTTTTTTCTTTCACTAATTAACAGCAGGTTATATAAAACGGTGAAACATAACACTTTGTTTAAAAAAGCGGTATTTATTTGGTCTGTATTATTTAATGTAATGAACTTTTCACAAAATATGCCATATCTCGGTTATTTTTTGCAACAAAATTATAAAACTATACAGTGTGTCTAGAATTCAAGGCTCACCATGGGTAACTTTTAAATCGTAACAGATACAAGGTCGGTTAAATCGGACAAAAGTTACCAACTTTATAGAGCAATACAGCGATGCTTTTGTTTTTGAAAAAAAAATTCATTGCATTGATATTGATGAAAAACCCAAAATGTATAATATCTTTACATGCATTTATCTCAGTTGCTACCACATATAGCCAAAAAAGTTTGTAACAAAAGTGGTAGATATTTTGGATCGCTATAAAATGGCAGCAATCAATATTTTTAATATTGCATATTTTACGAGATACAGAATTAACTTGCAATTTTGTAAAAGCAAACCATAGTTGATTTTAGTATCATTCGAGAGTTTATTTTTGTCTCTTTACAATGATGTGCCGCATAATACATTTGTCTTGAAATCTGACAATTTTAATATTAAAAAACGATTTTGATGAAAAAAATTAAGCAAGCCATAAATTAATAACGTCGGGTTTCATCTGTTACCTGATAAGAAACAAAACAACGCCTAAACAAAGCAAAAATCAAGATATAATTGAATTACTTTATTTACAACACAACACTGCATTATCTGTGGCGTTATAGCACTTTTTCATGTTTTTGAGAAACTAAAAAATCAACTTTCAGTCGTTATTATAAAATCATTAAATGTAAGTATTTAATCACAAGTTAGTTTAATAAATGGTTATATTCATACTTTGACATCCACCTGTTTTCAATCAAAATAATCTTTAATCTGGGGGTGGGGGGACGAGGATGACACCTACATAGTACCATCGCGCGGGGTGACTTGAGCCATTTTTCACAAAGTCTTTTACATTTTTTCAAGTAATTATAAAACTTGAAAGGTTCTGTGTTTGAAAATTGGAGGAAAGGATGCAAACTGCATGCCCTATAGTTTGACAAAAGCTCAGAACTCCAATTTTCATAAAAGCTTTGATTTTTTAAAATTAAGGACACTCAATAGATTGAGCCACATGATAATAAAGTGCATATTTGATGCTCTACTGCAAATTTAGCCCCCAAATGAGGCAAAATGAGCCACTCAAAGTCTTTTAAATAGGTACAACTGCGACTCTTTACCTATAGAATATCAAAAAATATATAAATCACTGGTATATTCTCAAAAATTTGCACCTTACGGAATAAGCAGACTTAGCATAAGTAGGAATAAATGTGGTGAATTCTAACCCACTTATTAAAAAAAACGAAAAGTTGTCCTAAAAATGCTTTATTAAGAAGTATCAATATACACAGCTATTAATCAAACAAATTTCTTATCAAGTGGTTCAAGTCACCCCGCGCGACGGTAACCCATATCAGCTTTTGCTATATTGTTTCCCGGTACTATCATATTAACAGGTGTTGCATGACGTAACGGCTAAACTTAAGAAGCATGTTCCTTGAGTCAATTTAAGCAAAAAATCTATATATATAAAAGAGCTTGTTTGTTTGTTTGTTCGCTATACAATCCTAGGTCCGTTGACCGATCGGGACCAAATTTTGCACAGTTACTATTTAGGACCTTGCAGATCTAACGCCAAACTTTAAGTACAAGCACATATTACCAATTTAAAAAAAAAATATTACTTGGACGGGATTCGATCTTACGTCGGCAAATACCTGGTCATAGCACGATACGGCGCGGTGTATTTCACAAGTAAAGATTGTTTTGTATACAATTAGTAATAAATGTACATGAAGTATTATTTTTATTAGTACATTTTTAATTGAAACAAGACGAAAGAAAATAAATTTGAGTTATTATTCAATTTTTAAGCAATAAATAGTTATTTTTTAAGGAATTATAAGAAAATGAAAAGATGATTGATCAGAGTATGTCATTTGTGTATGATTTGGAATTATTGGGCTTATTCAAGTTAAAACAGTAATTAAAATTGTAATCGCCCGTGCAACGCCGGGTAAACCATCTTGTGTAATATAAACAAACCATAGTCCAAAACTCGATGGTTATCGAATTACAGACCTTTAAAGTTTATAATAAAAAAAAGATGAAATTTAACAAAAAAAAGTAAAATACCGCTTTTATCTTCTAAAATTTCGATTTAACAACCAAATGTTTTCTATAAAAGATGCATCGCTATCTTTTTTGCGCATTATGGTATACTCGATTTTGTTTTGTTTTTTACGGTTTATTTGCTATGGCAACTAACCTAGTTATTTTAAAGAGAACCCCCAGTATATTATTAAATTTTTCTTTAAATGCACCGTATCAAAAATGAAAGGTCATATAGGCCTAAAATTAACCGTTTTCGTGTAATTAATGTTTTCTCAAAAATTTTGAGCGTTGTAGTACTTTCAAAAATTTTCAATATTTGTGGTGTGGTGACAACCGAAATTCGTTTGGAAGTTATACTTTCCATAACTTTGTACACAATTTTTATTATTAATTTAATACAGGGCGTTTGTTATACTTTAGACCGAATTCGTTGAATTCTTAAATAAAATGAATAAAACAAAAAAGTTGTGAGAGAAAAAATGTAACATTTTCATGTTTTTTGCTATAACATCTGAAGTACGAGGCATTTTGTACTTTTAAAAATTGATTGTAGCTCCTCTCATCCTTAGAAATAATTCATTTAATTTAAGCAAACCTGTATTTCTTATAATAAGCCATGATGAAAATGTTATCTGGGACACCCTGTATAACCGATATTCTTAACACGAAGGTGGACTTACTGGTAAATTAGTGATACTGCAAATTTGTTTTAATAATTACTTACACTTTAATAATAAAAACACAGACCAAACAGACAGTGCTTACAAAATTGCTGTTTACCTCCGAGTAATTAATTTTTTAACCGACACCAAAGCCGCGCAAACTTAAGCACGCCGTGTTTTGTTTCTTACTGTGACCACTACGTTATAATTCAAGCCAGCACACACAGACATTATTAAGTAAATACAATAAAATTAGAATATAAATTCTAATAACACCGTTTGAAACACTCGCACTGCTTGTTAGCTTAGGGTTTTACGTTCCGTACTAAACTGCTTTCCGTTTAGCATGTTTTGCAAAACGGTTATTTCGGTAATAGTGCAAATTATAAAATTAAAGTTATCGCTAATGTTTATGTAACGAATTTGTTACCTGAGCGTTAACAACTTAAAGCCGCAGGTCAGTACTTAACATTTTCACAACGAAAATAAATTGAATCTAATTTTAAATTGGCCTCTGAAGCCAACTGTAGATTTATAACCTACATCTTTTGATGTTCAGATTTATTGGCTGTTATGTAATTACAATATTTTAAATGGTAGTTAACACTTTCAACTTAAAAATAGGTAAAATCGTGTAAACCTTCGCTGATTTATATATAACCTCATGTAAATAGTGTTACGTAATTTGGTTGCACAGCCATCAAGGTAAAATTTCGGTTTATAGCTCGTCCATAAAAAGCTATGGTTATGCGTTTAAGTCGAATGGAATCTTCCTCCTTTGATTTTACGTGTATCGTGCTGAAGTTTACATACGACTACCAAAATGTTTTATAAGAATTTATTGTAATCGCGAAAATCTTAGAATTCAAGATTAGACATGTTTTGAGGTCCATTGAATGAGTTTTGATCGCTTTTGCAATGAACTTAGTGTGGGTGTATGTGGTAATATACCAGAATGCTTCCAGACTAGTTTACTGGGTGGCCACTGGCCACAGATGACGTTGTGTGTGGGCACGATTAGGGTACCTCTATAATATAACAGGCTATGGCCAAGCTTCACGAATCCTCCAAATTTCTAATAGCGGCAATGGGATTATATGGGATTTATTTTAATAATTCAATTTTTAAACAAAATTTAAGAAAAATTGCATTGTAATTATTTGTCTACATCAATTCAATAGCAATGATTGGAATTAATAATGTAATTTTGTCATTAAATATGAAATTAAATTGATGAATCTATACTTTTCAGTTGCTCATTGGACAGGAATTAAGTAAACAATTGTTTGCAACTGCGTGTATCATGGGTTGCATGCTTACAGTGGAAATACGCGCTCCGTATATGTTTTTTAAACATTAATAGCTAATAACAATTATTAAGCCTTCATTTTACTCACTTTTTAGTTGCTATACTTACTATTGCATCTATTTCCACATGCCAATTGAGTTTTTACCTTAAAATTTCGTTTAAAAATTGAATTATTAAAAGAAATTCTATATAATCCCATTGCCGCTATGAGAAAGTTGGAGGGTTCGTGTAGCTTGGCCATACCCTGTTATATAAAGGTACCCTAGTTGCAACAATATATTGCTGCACTTACTTTTAAGCAGGGTAAGAAACTGGTTTAACAAAACCGGTTAACCTTTTTTTCCGTATAAGTGATTTTTAATCGAAACCGTTATTTTAATTGACAAAAAAACGGTAACTTGACCAAAATAATTAAAAACTGCTTTTTTTTAAACTTTTTTTTGGAAAAAAATTGCTTTAAAAAAGTACATAATTTGTATTAAATGCGATTAGTTTACCAGAACTCATTAGTGAACGCTTGATTGAACATATATTATAAAATTATAAATAGATATCTGTTCATAATTTGCATTCCTAGTCTAAATATGTAATGCAAAAAAACGGTTTAAAAGTTAAATTGTTTTTTTACAGTAAACCGGTTTTTAATGAAAAAAAAACTGGTTTTTAGGCAAAAACCGTTATAAAAATAAAGTTCTCGATTTTGGTTAACCGTTAACCAAATTTTATAGCACCAACAATTAAAAGTAAGTCAAAAAAAATTATACCGGGTGTAAATGAAGTGTGTGTTAGATAAAATAAAAAATCAAATCAAAACTAAAGAAACAAAGGGGGTGTACCACATTTCATTTACACCCGGTATGTTTATTAGTCTTCTATCTTACTCTTATGCTCAGATCCAAGATTCATCGTATGATGCAAATCAATTGAAAATTAATTACAAGTGAATGTACCTATAAAGATCATTTAAAACTTAAAAGTGAAACCATATATAAACAGGAAAATTTATGCAATTGATGGTAAAATTACATCTTCTTTGCCAAAAATTGCTAAACATCACGATGAGAATTTAAAAAAATTCTAAAAAGTCCAAAATTCTACAAACCTACTGCACTTGGGTTTAAGGAAAGCTATCAAAAGTCCCTGTAAAATAACGTGATGCACGGTCCCAATCAATTACCCTGTATACATAGAATTACTTAAAAACTAAATTGGTTTTATAAATATAAAAAGGGAAAAGGAGAAAAATAAATTGATTACTTTTCAGTTATTTTGTTTTATCTTTCAAGATGGAGAATGAATTTTCATTGCGAACAAAGATTTTAATTCATGGCGACAAAAATAGAACTGTAGGGTAGATAAAACAAAATTCAGAGAGGGAAATTAGAGGCTTTAACAAACTGAAATTTAATAACCAAGTTTGAAGCTACCAGTACAGAAATACTCCAAATATATACAATAAACAGAACTCAAACAAATGAAGGTAATGAAGAAAATTAAAGCTCAATATTGGTTCATCATAATTCTACCACAACCTAGATGAACACGTTCCGCAATTCCTAATATTTAAGCATTTGATTAGGAGGCAAAGTTAATAATAATATTGAAAATGTCTTTTTATGTACCTTTTAGATTAACTAAATATCTTTACTATTTTTAACTCGAAGCGGTTTAATTTATATTGTGTTTCATATTGCCTCTGTCGGGATTCATTGTACAAATATACGTTATTTGCCTGTTCTTTATTGCGCTGTAAATTAAATTTTTATTTTGTAGTTGTTTAATTAATTCTTTGTAGTTACCTAGCGTGCCCAGTTTCTTAATTGTTTGCTGCAACTAAGGAGTAAATGTTAATTTGTTGAAGTATTTTGTGTACCTACAATGTAAGATATTTAAGTATGAATTGGCAGTTGCTAATTATTTTGAGGCTAATATGCTGTTAATATACAGATAAATATATAGACTATTATTGAAAATATAATATTAAGGTTGCAATACGGCTTCCGTATCAACCGGAAACGGACTCAAACTTTAAATATAGGAATATAATATAATCCTACTAATTTTTATTGTCCTAAGTTCAATGGTTTCGTACTTATAGGGTTAGAAGTGCAAATACCAAATAACAAAAATTGACTGAAAAATAATTTTTCAGCTTGAATTAATTTTTAGTAGGTCAATGTCTGTTTCGAACAAGATTACAAAGTTATAATAACATACTTATTACATATTCATTACCTTGTTTATCGAAGGATGTTCTCTCTCTATATTTTAATCATCTAATGCATGTTAATATTACTAACAGAGGTAATTATTTAGGCAAAGTAAACATTTTAAAGATATTATTGAGTGTAATAAGTGACATATTTACTTGCCCCAATATTAATCCTAATAAATTTGTGGTATGATGTTCATTATTGATGATGTGCTGTTTTGATGGTCGGGCAATGTATCACGAAGTATAAATACGGAACAAGTATAAGGTTAAAGTGTGTTATTGAACGTAGGGATGCATCGACAAGCAAATTGACCTATAATTATCGATTACTGATTGATTGGCCTTAGGTTACAGGGGCGCTATTCCCAACTCGCTCGCTTTGAACAGCAGTGCTCATGAAAGCGAGCGTCGTCAATGCGAGTGGAGTGGTCGCTTCTGTATTCTCATCTACCCCTGCCTTTGCAATTCTTCGACGCGAGTGGGTAGATGTTGCAACATTGGAATTTTGCATGGTCTGTCACTTTGCCGCCAGTTTTTGAATGTTCTGTGGTTTTTGTTTTGATTGATTATGGGGAAATTAACGGAGCAGCAGAAAGCAGCATTAGTAGAAATTCTTGAGAGAATAGTTAATTATTAAGTGGCAAATTTTCACAAAATTTTACATATAACGATGCCCAAAAGCAATAGAGTGTAATTGCTACAAATTTAAATAGTATGTAAAATGTATTGGAATGAGTATCCCTCGAAAGTCTAAATTTTTTTCGAAATTCATCGAAATTTAATTGTGTAAATGTAGGGTTGCCAGATATCCTGAATGTATAAAAAGAACAATACAAATCAAAAAAGAGAACATTGCGGAATTAACTGAAAAACACATTTATTAAGAAAAAATTTGCACAATTGTAGCAAAAATTGATTATTCTTATATTTTATTTCTAATTACACATATATCAGTAAAATTATTTACATATATTCATAAATATAATATAAATCATTGAAATAAACCAACATACCTAGTATAAAGTAGCCTTCTCCCCAATAAAATCGGTTATTTAGATTCCTTTCCATATTATTAATAAGAAAAAAATATTTATTCATTAAATACCTAAATTTATTAGAATCGATAAAGTTGGTTTCTCCTGTTGTTTGATTATAGGTTAAATAAACGAAAAGTTGCTGGTTTTCAAACAGGTTTATTCGTTGCAAATTTTAAAAAAGATCCGATATGTTTCACCGATGTTATTTTATCGGCATGCTCAGGGATGTTTTTTTAAAAAGTTGAAAAATGTTGAATTATGTTAAAATTGTTGAACATTTGTGTTGTTTTAAAATCAACAAATAATTCAATTTTTTCACAAATGTTCAACAATTTTAACATAATTCAACATTTTTCAACTTTTTAAAAAAACATCCCTGAGGATGCCGATAAAATAACATCGGCGAAACATGTCGGATCTTTTTTAAAATTTGCAACGAATAAACCTGTTTGAAAACCAGCAACTTTTCGTTTATTTAATTTATTAGAATCTATTGGTTCTTTAAGAAACATTTTTTTCATACATTTATTCCTTTTTAATTAAATTTAATTTTTGAAGTAATAGATGTTAGGATGTTTTTTCTGTATTATTTTTAAACTCATCATAAAAATAATTACAAGAAATATTCTTGTAATTGTATGCATTAAGTTTAAGTTCGAATATTAAATGAACTTCACCAAACATTCTCATTTCAAAAAAGGGTAACCGAAAAAGAGAACAAAAGTGAACATTTTTACATGAAAAAAGAAAAAGAAATATCAGAATTAAAAAAGAGAAAATGTTTCTTTAAAGTGATATTCTGGCAACCCTATGTAAATGAATTTAATAATATTAAATTATAAGGTTCGGCCACATCATTTTAAGCCTGTTCTAAGTCCTCAATTAAATTGATAAATTTAATATCATCCATAATAAAAGAAAACAACAACTCACAACACACACAAAGGTTACGATTTGAGTGCAAAGCGAGCGGTATTTGCCAAGAGGAGTGGGTCTACCCACTCGCGTTGAACGCGAATGGAGCGCCTGCGAGAGGAGACGTTGGGAATACGATTGTCAGTGGTTTGTGCACCCCTAGCGTTCAACGGTAGCGATATCGCTGAACAGGAGGAGTTGAGAATACCAGCCCAGGTCGATTATCGACTTTCACATGTTTGTTAATAACATTTAAACAGATCGAAAATTTACATACATTTTCAAAAATCTTCCTTTTATATTTTACATAGTCTGATTGTATCAGACGTTACGCATGGACCATCAATTTTATATTTTCCTATGGACGTCTTGTTCGATTTTTCATCGAAAAATAGGATTAAAATCTCTAAATAAAATCTTATAGCCTTTAGAAAGATCGATAAAGCACAAGTAGGTACACCAAAGAGACACTGCGCATCTTCCAAATTTCTATCGAAATGTTTCCTTAATCTCACCTTCAAAATTCTTTCATACACTTTTTCTACTACACTAAGTAGAGATATGCCTCTATAGTTTTCGCATTTTTTACTATCGCCAGTATTTAATATCGGTAATAAAATAGATACCTACCAGTCCTTTGCTATATCTTTATCCTGCCATGCTTTATTTACTATTCTTAGCAGCGTTTTCTTTCCATGTACTTAATCATTTCAGGTAAAATACTATCATGACCTGCCGCTTTTTTCATTTTATTACATTTTATGTATCGTTCTATCCCATTCATCTTCGGTTATTTCTTGTTCATATTCTTGTTCGATAGTTTCGTATTTCTCCTGTCATTGCTCTGCTTCCAAATCATTTATTATGTTATCACTATCCAATAACTCCTTAAAATAATTTCCCCATCTTACGATAATTTATTTTCCTGTTGTCAGTATTTTGTCCTGTTTATTCATTCTTGCTTTAATGTGTGTTTTTTATCTTGTCTTAGTTTTTTTAATACGTTGTAGAAATGTTTTTGATTGCTCGCATAATGTTCATCCATTCTTTTTCCAAAGTCCTACCAAGTCTTTGCTTTTGCTTCTAGCACAATCCATTTAGACATTTCTCTTTGTTGTTTATATTTTTCGTAATCTGTTGGTTTGCTTGTTGTCTGGTATTTTTTCCATAGTATTTTCTTTTCCTTTACTTCTCTTTTGACTTCTTCGTTTTCCTATTATTACTATTACCCTGTTTCATTGTCCCACATGCCCTTTCAGCAAACTTGAGAATAAATCTTTTGAATCTGTCTATAAATGCTCCAAATCCTTTTCTTGTTCGTCCCCTTTGCGCTTCTGCTTCTCTGTTTTTATATAATCTTGAAAGTTTTGCTGTATCTCTTTCTCTTTTAGTTTATATACTTTTATTTTTGTTATTTTTCTTTTCATCTTGTTCAATTATTTCTGAGTCATTTTGTCTTATTTGAAAATTGCTGCCATAAGTAGATAATTATCACTGTCTGTTTCTGCCCCCCGGTATCCCCTAGCATTTATGACTTTGCTCTTTTCTGTGTACTATAATATAATCGATTAGTGACATTTCATTCCTACATTTTACCACTCTAAAGCCTTCGATGGAATGCCAAGAGAAAAGATCTGGAAAATATTGAAACAAAGTAGAGTGGTAGAAGGATTATCGAAGAGTTTATATAGGTAGTAAAAATTATGTGCGAACTCATAACAGCAGTTCCCAGGAATTTATAACAACAGTGGGAGTAAGACAAGGAGGCACAATAAGTCCACTGCTCTTTATAATTCTTATGGATAAAATAATTAAATAATGTAAGCAAAACACAAAGAATGCCTACTGGGGTTGGAATAAACTAAAACCAATATCCTTAACATAATTAACCTTTGCAGATGATGTGGTGCTATTATCTAAAAGCGAAAAGGACAATGTAGACGTATGGGCAGATACAGTAAGTAGATATAATATTAATATAACAAAGACAAAAGTTATGGTTATAGCCAAAAATCATAAACCAGTTACAATTATGCTAGACCAAAAAAAGATAGAGCATGTAGCAAATTTTAAATATTTAGGAACAATAATTGCAGAAAATGGTGAATTGGAGGAAGATCTGAATAACAGAATAGCGGCAGCGACAAAATGTTACTACTCCACTAATAAATGTATGATAAGCAAGAAGAAGAAAATATCAATAGAAACGAAATCGCGAGTTTTCAATTGTACGTAGCCATTCTCACGTACAGTTCAGAAACTTGGACACTAACTCACAAACAAAAACAAAGAATACATGTAGGTACAGGAAATGAGATTTCGAAGAAGAATAGACGGATGTAGACTGATCGATAAAATCAGTAACGAAAAAATTAGAAATAACCTAGGAGTAACAGATATTAAGAAAAAGATGGAGACGAATCAATTAAGATGACTTGGACATTTACTACGCATGCCAGAAAGTAGATACGCGAAAATAGAATAGAAAACGAAGATGGAGGAAAAAATAAATAGAGAAAGAACAAGAATAAAATGAGAAAAAGAAGTTAGGCAGAGACTGGAACAAAAAGAAGTCAGCTGGAGAGATGTACCACAATTAGCTAACGGGCAGGAGTGGAGAAGCAACACAGAAATAGAAAATAATACCTCGACAGCGAAAGGTTCAAGAGGAACCGATTAAAAGGAAAAAGAAGATAAAATCTTTCAACACACCTGTTCATACCCTTTTCACCATAATTGCAAAAAGCGATTTTTTTAAAACCAATATTGCTTAAAAAACGAAATTATGACCGAATTGAATTGTAGCAATTAGTACAAAATTGTAACTATGGATTTATAAATATTATAAAACACATCATGCCTATATTTAATCAACATTTTTATTCATTTTTAAATAAGTGTCCTAATACTCTTATTTTTTGAAATTATACCCGCATTGACTTAAACTTTTTTTTAGAATCCATTAAGTACTTAATGACAGCCAAACAAAGTAGTGGTTGCATTACCCACTCTATACTTTCAGATTAAATGTCAAATATTTCATTCTAAAATAACAGTTTTAGAAATAAAAAGCTATGTCTTATACCCTCAGCAGATATATTTTGACTATTCTAACATTCAGCAAAGATTGCAGCGCGATTTAGCCAGAATAAAGTGAGTTTAAGGCAAAAGATTAAAAGCTTCAGATATATTAAGGTATTTCTGAACGAGCAATTTAAAAAAATCTGCATTAAACCGCTTTGTGGTAAAGCGGCGATATACTGAAGCAATGTATCTTGACGATAACGCAGCGAGAGATAAAAAAAGGTTACAAATACGCATTTAGCAAAATGTTTAACTAATTTACCTTGAATAATTAAGTGCTAAAAGAATTTTACGTACGAACTATATACAGGGTAATTTTAATAATTTGTCTTAAGAATTAGAGTTTGTCCACGCAAATTCCTGTTAAAATAAATGGAAAAATAATATCATACTCCAATACTGCTAACAAGGAAGGGTCACGATACGTTGTCGCTAGAATCTGATTATGACTGTGTTTTTAAAGCATCAGGAACATCAAAACTATTTGTTTTGCAGAGTTATACGTGCCACTGGCCATTTCCTTCGGAAAAATAGGGGGAAAACTGAAACGTTGGATAATAAAAGTAATTTTTGCGATCGCGTTGGCCATCAAACCGTCAGAGTGTTACATGAATATCGGCCCCTTTCTAAGAAAGCCACTACTCTTGCAACAAGAAGGGGTAGTTCGGACTCGCTGCTAGTTCAGACGAGAAGGGGGTAGGTCCGAATTAGAAAGAAACTTGTCGATATCAATAAGGGCGCCACACTATTTATTCTATAAGGTTTCAAATAGCAAAAAAACCTAGGAAAGGAAATAAAAGAATTCGTAGGCGTGAACGATGTATGCCTTTAATAATAAATAAATAATAAATCTTGGAAATAACAAATAAAGCATAGAATACACTTGACGATAACTAGAATATACTCCTTGTCTCAACAGACTTGAAAGGCCACTTTAATAAAGAAAACATTCGCTGAAATTAAACGAAAAGAAGGTTGGTTCTGTTCCGATGTTTGCAAGTACCTATTTAAAACACACAAATATATACATAAAAGAATAATAATACGGTTTTAATGAAAATACAATCCGCTTAAGTGGAAGAGCTCTTCTACCTATTAAAACTTGCGGCACTAAAATCACCGAACGGTAACTTAACCAAAAATACCTTGCAAACGGAGTACGGTTCCTAACTTATTAATCGTAAGGTACAAATAAAAATGTGGTGACAACAAAGCCACTCAAATATTTAATAAACATAAATATATAAATTAATTTAAATGTTAATAAATAACACCAGCGAAAAATACAAAATTACTAATTAAACGTTAACAATTAACGCCAAGGAAAAAACAGTGAACTAACAGTAGTAACGAGCTGAAGGCTCTACAATAGTTACAGAAATATAGTGATCTAGAAGCAAACAAATAATAAGAACGTAGCTGACAGTCGGAGCTTAAATATATAATCTTATCTTTCGCTGAGCCGCCGAAGACACGCTGAAGGAAAAGAAATGTTGTAGGAAATGCTGTCCGTAGTTCCAAGACTAGCGGTAGTACAACGGATAACCTCGAACGGAACACTTGACAGTAAGAGACTTAAGCCCGAAGCTTAAACTTAAGCTAAGAGCTGGGGCCAAGATAGCTGAACAGGAGCTCAGACAAAACACCTGTCTCAAGACCAAAACTTAAGACCAAAGCTTAAGACACCTGTCTTAACGTTAATAAATTCTCCAATAGTTTTATTGGCAGCAACAAATTCGCACTATAGCGTGACTTAAAAAGTCGGCACCCACCGTTATTAAACTAAGATTTCCATGGATATTTATTTAACAAAAAGATGTCTTGAATAGACCAAGTAAAAACCAGAAGTACCGTAAGCGGAAGACAATATAATTTGACATGGGTGGAAATAGACTGGAACTACCTAAATAGACTGGAACTACTACTCATAGGACCTAACTCCCAATTGGACAATAGTAACGTAACAAGAGTTAAAATCGAATTTCTTCTATTTACCAATTCGCCCATCCTTTGCAAGTAAAATGGTGCAAAGTTTCTGAAAAAATCTTAAACGGTTCCGAAGAAAAACGTCAAAAACGAAACCCCTGCAAAAGCGCTATGATTTGAGAAGTTATATTGGTAACTAAATCTATGCGACTTGCGTAGGCGTTTGTAGTGGAAACCGATTTTACAAGGGCCTCATTTTTCGCGTTTTTCTCCGAAACCGTTTAAGATTTTTTCAAAATGTTTGCACCATTTTACTGGCAAAGGATGCACGCATTGCTAAATAGAAGAATTTCGATTGTTTCTCTGATGGTATCATGGCCCACGCGATCCCAAACATTACCTTTATTATTCAACTTTTCCGTTGTTCCCCTATCTTTTGAAGGAAATGGCCAGTGGCACGTATAGCTCTGCAGCATTGATCAGATTCTAGCGACAACATATCGTGACCGCCCTTGTATATATATTGGGATGACGCTGAACCAGACTACGATGGAAAGCACAAATCAAGAAAAAATGCCAAGAACTAGGCTTGAAATATAGCAAATCCCAGTTGTTCGCGCAAATGAATTAATAATATACAAAATCAGACCTGTGTGGTCCTGTTATGCACAACTTTTCCTTTGCTGTATCATCAATTGTAAGTATAACTCAGTAATTTACAATAAAACAAACCAGAAGGCCAACAAATAAAAAAAATGGCGGTGACTTCCGATAGGGTACCTACTTTTGCTCCACCTTGTATAAGCCACGATAAATCGATTTCAATCAAGCCATCGCGTATATCCGTACGTTTCTAAAATCTCCGTGTTCTTTTTTTTTGCAACATACACCCTGTATAACCTGCATGTTCTACATCTAGTATGTGAAATAAATATGAGTCGTTTCTATGAAAAAAGAAAAAAAAAAGAATTTTCTCAATTCAAGGAGCACGCGATTTCACGAACAAAACACAATAGAGACACATGCAAATAAAATGTAAAATGTTACATTAAAATAGAACACGAATTTGCACGGCGAATCCGTAACAATAAGTTCACGGACAATAAACTGCTCCTGAATATAACATAACCATTGAATTTCCCACTTGCTCTTTTCTCCAATTTGCACATAGTGTGCCTCTTGGCTTCAAATTGCACCTTAGGCACGTGTAAACCTTCCTCTTTAAGAAAAGTAAACTGATTCGATTTTAAAACGCCAGACATTATACAAGTTGCCTCGAACAACTTGTTCCACTATTCGTATTTTGTTTATCTAAAGAGTCGGTTAAGGTAGATGAAAGACAGCGTAGAACTTGTGCTTCTTTTTATGTAGATTAGGAATATGTGGTATACTGTACAGGGTGGGCAAATTTCGCTGTTTTAATAGGGAATCTCGATAACTATAAGAGATATCAAAAATAAGACCGCGCTTCCTCGATTTTTTTTTTCAAAAAAAAGTTAATGGTGAAAACTAAAATTGGTTATCGTCTTTTGTTTTCGAGTTATCACCGATAACTAGATTTTTCGACTTTTCGTTTAATGACTATATCTCGCTTGTTTATAAAAAGAAAGAAAAATAATTTTGACGTTCTACAGGCACTTTTTTGAAAAGATGCAGTGGCGTAGACAATTTTTCAAAAAAAATTCGAAGTTCGAGTTGTGACATAATCTAAACAATATCAAATATTTGTGTATTTTAGTACAAAATAAAAGAAATTAATTTTTAATATTTATAAATCTTGTTATAAAAGCGACAATCTTAAGAATTTTGGAATTTTTCACCAGAAAATATGTTGAGGTGTCCCATTGTTCATATGCTATTGCGATTTACTCCTGATGAAAGTTGCGGAATATTCTGAATATTACACTAAAAGATCTACAAGTAACCCTCTTCAGAATGTTAAATAAATACAACAAAATCTAGTTAGCGCCCCGTTATCGTTATGTTATAACATAACACACTACATTATTAACAGAACCAACCCTTTACTAAAAATCCACCAAACTCAAACAAAAATGTTGTAGAATATGTACATTATACAGAATTTTAAATAATTTAGTAATTTTCTGGACGCAGCGTTTTTATTTCGCGGAATTAAAATTTCGCTAGCTAATCTTTGTAATATAAAATGTGGTAGTTTTTAATACCCGCAATAAAATCTACATAATGGGCGCATCAGCAGCTGTATTTTCATTATTTGATTTTAAAATCTCCATTCAGCGTGATATATTTTAATTATTAAAATTAAGGTTTCCGTGGAAATAAAAGAATTTGCATGAGCCGTTAATTAATAATTTCCTGCTCGTATTCTTTTAATACGTCATCAGGTTAAATACGAACAAAGCCTGAATTTATGTTGGTAACATTGTTTTAAAATTCGTAAAAGGCTTTTAAAATAACTTTCTTCCCATATTTTGTGTGTTGGAGCGTTTGTCTGTATTTGTGTGTATAAAAAAATGAAGGTGCCGATGCAGGCATTTTCGTAAATAGCGGTAAATAAATACGCTGTCAAAAGAAGGTTTTATCCGATTTTTAAGAACACAGTATCTTTAATAACACGGAAATTTTAAAAAATCATAACTTTTATAAATTAAATTTGAGAGTTAATGCTGAAACACAGTAGGTACTTTATATTAAAATCAATGATTCTATATATTATTAAATTGTAAAACAAATTGAAGGAAAAAAATGACAACTTTCACAATAATTTCGTAATTTAAAATTAAAAGAACATATTATGGGAATTTATTCTAGATTCTTATATAACCAACCTTACTAGATAAACAAAATCTATTTATCTTTTGTCATTTTTAGCACCCTGTATATTAATTATCATATTATTTGAGAGATCAATTGTTATTTACGTAACAAGATCGGAAAGTGCCACTCTACTGGACGAGTATCCAAAAAGGATACGAGTCCAGTAAGACACGTTACGGGTATGTTACATACAATTTTTTTTGCGTTCATCCTGGACACCAAAATCACTATCGTCACCATCCATAATTAAACAATAACTTAACAAATTACAGGTAAAAACTCGCTTGGTGGCATAATGACGCTTGTTTGACAGCGCAAAACAACTCATCACCATGGCACCAGCTACTTTCAGGCCTAGGCCTGTAAAGAATTGTTGTTACCATGGCAACCAGTTACTTTCTGGCCTAGGCCAGTAAGATCTATTTTCCAGCCTAAAAATTGATTGGAAACAACTGATTTTCTGGACAGACTAAAAAAAAAATCTATCTATGGATACCTTATCCTAAAAATGTACAATTGAAGGTATAGGTACATTAATACACACACTGACGTAATCTCATAGAAAAAACATGCTCAGAAGACCTTAAAACGTGTAAATCCGTGGAATTGTCAAACTCGAAAATTTAAAAAAAGAGTAAGTGATTTTTGATTAATTTTTTTTACATAAATAATCAAACAATGTATAATATATTTTTCAATTGTTATCTCGTAATAAAACTTGTAAACTTGTAAAACGAGCGTTTGTTGCATTTAAAAAGTTTTATACTTTTTTCACTGTTCTGTTAAATGAAATCTGTGTTAAAATCGATAAAATATTCTCTTATACTCGAATTTTACCGTTTGAAATAAAACATTGTAAATGTTGACGCGTTGAATCCAACATATCTTGCTGCTCGCAGATACGTCGAGTGTCAATTATACATGTCAATAATTTCAAAAAATTCTTATCTTATTATAAGCGCAAGAACATTTTTTTGGACAGCTAAAAATATTTGATACCTGTAGGCTTCAATACCTCCCAGATAATTAACTATATTAATCTTTAAAAACAAAATAACCAAACGATATAATTCTGAAAGTTAAATTTGTTTTACAGTAGAAGTAAAAAAATGTGTTTAGAACTTTATTTTTACATATCTATAGGCTGGTAAAGAAGTTTTTATTCCCACAAGAGCTCACAGAAAAAGCAATAAAATCATTGGCGTTTCCACTGGCAGCCACTGGCAGTCACTTACAAACACATTTAATAATACTGACTTTAAATGGCATGTTTTCACTTTTAATTTAACCTAATATTGTCGTAAAACAAAAAAAATGAATTATTCACTGCAACAGAAACAGTGGGTTTGTTCCAACAAGCGATTAAAAACCAATTCATGGGTTAGTACATGAACTGGTTTATTCGCATGCGTGAACTATGTACTAATAAATATATTAGCCAGTATTAGCCGTTGTTGGAACGCTTTTACGATTGGCCCAACTGTAAATGACATTTGTGTCTACTTGATTCATAGATATGTGCGCATTGCAAGGGTAAACATCTTTAAAATCCAGTACTAAATGGGATTGGAAGGAAAATGCATGGCTACCAGAGCTCACGTTATGAACAGCGCATGCGTGTAAAAATCCAAGCGCTAGTGCATGACTTCGTTCACGTACTGGTTTGACCGTACACTGACTAGTTCATGTATTAATTTTTTAACAGTTGGAACAGCCGACTAACCGTCCGGTGAACTATCAGAGATTGTGCTGGAACGCAGAATCCTGATAATAGATTTGATCGTCCATAGCCTTGTTGGAACTAGCCTAGTATTTAACCTAGGGAACCTATGGATATCAGAGTGTACAGGTCAACACTGAACGGTAGGATAAAATATGGTCCAAAAGGGCACATATGATATACCCATTACTCATATTCTTTGCCCATTACCACACAAACAATCACAAACATTAAGGCAAAAACTCTCGATATTAATTACTTTACCACTAAAATTCTTTAAGTAGTTTATACTCGTAGTTTGTTTTCCTTTGATGTGAGATATTTTATGTTGTTCAACTAAATTTGTCATTCTCCTTCGGAATTTAATAGAACTCCAGTGTAACATAAACGTTAAGAAACATGAAAAATTATAACAATAAATTCTATTCCAGATTTGTATCAGTACATTTCAGCACAAATCGCAAAAATGTGAACGGGACGGGAAATATATGACTGCAGGTCTATATTTCTATTCCCAAATTTAACGTTAATTTATCATATTATAACTCAGTCTGATTAATATTGTAACAGTATTGCAGGATTGCAGAGTAACTAGAAATGAGAGTAAAGGTGGAAAATAAATTAAAAGCTTCTTAAAATTATGCATTTATCCAGGACATTTTTCTTTGGAACAAATCAGAGTACAAAGAAGAAATAGCACTCCGCTTACTTATTGTGATACTAACCAAAACGGCCTAGTTTTAAAAGAGCTAGTGACGAAAATAATGAATAAATTGCGATTAATAATAGTTAAGGCCGGAAAGTGGTTCTTTACTGGACGAGTGGGCAGTTTTGGGACGAGCCGTAGGCGAGTCCTGAAAGCATACGAGTCCAGTAAAGACACTTAACGGGTATGTTACGTACAACATTTTTTCTTCGTCCGCCATAGACACCAACAACACTATCGTCACTATCCATAATTAAACAATAACTCAACAAACTACAGGTGAAAACTCGCTTGGTGGTATAATGACGCTTGTTTGACAACACTAATCAACAAAACAACTCATCATCACCAGCTACTTTCCGGCCTAGGCCGATAAGGACAACTCATTACCATGGCAATCAGTTACTTTCTGGCCTAGACCAGTGAAGATGTATTTTCCAGCCTAAAAATTGATAGGAAACTATTGATTTTCTGGACGGACACAGAATTTTTTTGTGTTATATTTATTACCGTCTTTAAACTCCTATAGTGACCGATGAACCAGGATTCAACAACTTCGAGAACCCAACCCGCAGCAACAGGCGATCATTCGATCATGAGCTTCCAGCAACAAAAAGAGAGAGGGGGGAAAGCAAAAGCTACGAGTAAAGATAATTAAACATTCATAAAGTAAAAGTCCTTAGCAAACTGTTACAATTTATTAAGTATATGACTTTTGTATTACTAGAGTTTTAAAGTGCCCTAATATGGAATACTTTTTTGTATTTAGCAATAATGTTCACATTAATTCAACAAAATTTTGCAAAAAAAATTGTAAGGAATTTGTAATGAATACGCAACACATTACTCGAATTCTGGTACGATATTACGGTAGATATTTCTTATATAGCTAATTTTTTTAAATGTTACTTACTACTATTCCATATTAAGCTCCCGGGGAACCTAATATGGAATACTAGGGGTTCTTAATATGGAATATAGAATTATACAGGAAATATACATTAAAATAAACAACAACTGTTCATGGATTAATCTTTTATTTCTTTCTGATTTGCATTATTACTTAAAACAAACCAAAACGCTGTTATTTATGTAAATTAAATTATAATTCAAGTGTCATTCGAACTAAATGTTAATAATTTATTTATTTTTTACAGGTAGGACAATAGAATTGTTTTCTTGGGTGTTTTGCACATTTTTCGTCTGCCCATTTCTGACACTTTTGACACTGAACCCATATTCCTGTACTTAGTTACCATAATCTAATTCATTATAAGGTACCTCTATGTATACCGTATTAGGCATCAATGTGACATTTCAAAAATCGGTATGTGTAAAACATGAAATGGTCCCAATCAAAATTTTGGTCTATTTAATTGAAATGTAAAGGCTCATGCTAAATAAACATGCAATAAAATATTTTATATCATTTACCCTAGCATATAATATTTTGCACTGAAAGATTTAGCCTAAAAACTCAGTAGCACATCAAAAATATATTTGAAACTGTTATGTAATCTAGTGAATATTTTTTAACTATTTTACATTTGGGAATGTGTGATCAATGTACAAATAGGTACATATACTTTTTAACAGATATCGCTTATTCATTGTCATAAAACTGATGTATTCCATAAAAGGTAACTGTTCCATATTAGGGCACTTCACCCTAAATATGGACTGTATTTCATTACATTCAAACTTTTTGCGTTGTTACGATTGTGTAATTATACAAGGCTGTTCAAAGCAACACAATAAATTATAAACCCATCCTAAACATTATTTCCTGGCTTGGCGATAGCTACTTCTGAAGAAACAAAAAAGTTAATTAAGCAGAACACAAGAGGATACGATGTAGAAAGCCCTTGTTTCAAGATCAGTAGGTTTCATTATGATATGTTTTGCTAAATTATTAAACGAATTTACAAATTTAATATATGTATGTAATAAATTAATTTTAGTACCTTATATGAGTGAAATCATTGATTCGTGAATTTGCAAAACGCGCGCATCCAAGTATACGAAAACATCTGACGGTAACTGCGGTGGTTATCTTACAGGCGTCAAATAGGCATTTACAGAGTGGAAAACCCAAGGCAAATAAAAAAATTCCATTCACAAAACAGTTGCGTATGTAAATACGTCGCCTGTCGCTACACAACTTTGCATCTGATAGTAAGATTAGATATCTCTGACGCTGTTTTATGTTTTAGATTTATGCGGGGGGGCTGTGCAAAAACTACGAATTTTAAACAAATAATTTTTGTGATAACTGGTTTATTATAAATTTGGTTCGAGGATCGCTCTACTAACTGAAGAGTAACACTGCATTTAAGGTAAAAATGTTGTGAATTTTACTTTGAAAGGTTCCAACTTTCATGTTGATTCAGGGGAGGTTACGGCCCTCTAGATTTAAATGTATGCCAAATAAGGATTAAATACACATTTTAGAGAAATTTATTACTTAACTGAAGAAAATATTCTAAAAATATTTGCTAATAAGTGAACAATGTTAATGCATTCCTAACATATTTATTAATACCTATTTTTTTAATTAAATCCCTTTAATAGTAACTTCATGCGGTTTACTTACGTGCATCCAAGGAAAAAGGGACAAAGACAATTATTTACCATGCCGATTAGGATTTGTTTTAAATTAAATATTTGTTTTTGCCATTTGTAACAACAATTGTTTCAAAAAAGTTCCAAGTGTTATACATTGTCGAATTCAGAAAAAAAATGCTCTACAAATTGGCGGTAAAATCAGATATAGCGTCCATAAGAAAAAATTGACCTGATGATGGTTTTAAAAAAAACGAAAAGTCGCACGGAAAATATAATTGGGGAATTTGATTCCTTGTAAAAAGTGACCATAAAAAAGTTTTAACAGAAATTAAATTCGACATCAAATGAAAAAGTTAAGGGCAAAAAACAAAAATCCACTTTTTTACTTTTTTTCCTATATCTCAAAAACTAAAAGAGCTAAATAAGTTCTGTTTGCATCAAATTATTAAGCACCTGAATATAGAACTTTTCACTAATTTAACCGAAGTCGTAACTCTTACCGTTTACGAGATCCCCATAGTGGCCCTCGAAAAACGAGAACCCTGTATAGAAATTTGCACCGTGTCACACGGGTTTTATAACTGAGATTCCCTATGAAAACATCGAAATTTGCCCTTAGGATGGTCCGAATTCGATGGGATTACATGGGTATCTCGCTTAATATTCAAGATAGAGAAACGATTAAATTACCAAAAAGATGCAGTTTTTTGAGACAAACTAAGAACTGTTTTCAAAAATATTTTATCATTTTCGGTTTTTGAGTTATTGGAAAAAGGTGTATTTTTGTCATCTTAACAATGTGTCATGTCTTTGTTATTGTGGTGAATATCGAAAAAAATTGTGGATATTATTTTTAGATCATTTGGGTTAATAGAGCAAATTCGTCCTCTATTCGTCCGATGCAGTATTCGTCCTACCCTCAGGAACAGATTAATGACGAATATAAAGATTCCCTGTATTATTACTGCGGGTAAATTATTGACATATTTCTGCAACTCTTAGGCAATAATTTTTAAAATAACTTAACTATCGATACTTCAGTTCAAAATCTATTTCATAATATAGACTACATACATTTAGGAATTGTCGAGTTCGTTTCCTGGAGCTATATATTGTGGAGAAGAGGAAGGGTTGGTAAAATACGAAATAACGTTGGGTTTTAGATTTATAGCGGGCATATTTCAAAAGGAATATGTCGTTTTCGGGATTATATTACGTACTTGCTAAAACTTCAGTAGATATTTGCTAGGATAATAACGAATTATGTTTGAATTAAGTTCGATATTCGTCAAATGGAGATCAAGGTAAGATATATTTGCATTTCCGAAGTAACAAACAATGAAAGCATTTTGTTTTAAAATTGAAACAAAACAAATACATAGTTTATTCTGCAACAGTTGCAAATTAAGTCAATATAGCGAGTGTTTGTTATTTTCTCTTTCCAAAAATTTATGAGTTTGCATATTTGTTTTAATATTTGGTCTTAAATTTAACAAAAATGATTCAAATTGTGTGTTAAAAAATAAAATAATTCATTGCTGTAATTTTAAAATAACACAAGGTAACGTAGAAAATAATCAACAAGTTCAGAATTATCGGTATATTATTTTTATTATTATCGGTTTATAGAAGCGTGTAAATTACTTTTTTCTAGTTTTAATTTAAAACAAATTTCTACAACACATTCCAATTACATCTATTATTTTAATTTAATTAATTAAAACAAATAATATAAAACCTTTGGTGATCCAATATTTTCTTATTTATTATGATTAAAACAATATCTGTAATTTTATCAAGTTTTGCGGCAGAACGACTTATTGGCAGTTTTAAAATTGTTCCGATGCAATTTATCATTTAATAAGGGGTAAACGCCCGACACAACCTCTTAAATAAAAAACCGACATCCGTAAGTCAAGCAAAATTCAACCCGAATGTGTTGCAGTATTTCATTGTATTGAATTATTTACTTACTCCATGCGGTATACCGGCCGATGGGGCTAAATTTTATTACTGCAGCACATGCTGTGGATGAGGATGCGCAATTGTTCATTGAAAACAATATTGACAAACTTGTTTTCTTTTAAAATAAATTCACATACTTCAAATCAACAACCAACAACTAAATAAAAGAGCAAATACGGAATGTTTATCTGTATTGTCCGGGATACAATAAGGAAATTGAATAGGATTAAAGTTTTCGTTGTAGAACTCCCTGAATTGTTTTATTTTTTTTTGAATATTTAATGACGCTCTGGACATTGCGAAAATTTCATTTCTCTTTATTGATTTTTGTTAATTGCCGATCTTGTCATAAATTTGTTTAAAAAATAAAAGCACCACAGTTGGTGTTTAAATGTAAAAACTATTTTAAAGGATAATTCACAAAACTCTGATTATTACTGAATATCAAGCACCTTTTTTTCTTATATTTCCAGTAGTTTGTAACGTTTTAAAAGACGTGAACAGATTTGTCAGAATAGATTATTTGAATTTGATATGCATTATTAGAAAAGCGACAACTCAGCATTTGTCATTCAAATTATGATTTAGACGTGACAACGTCGCTTCTTTAAATTAAAATTGTTGAGTCAACGTGACAACGCCGGTTTTGTAAATTTATCAGCCTAACACTCACTTCCCGTCGGGCGGGGTTAGCAAAAAGACACGGTCTGTGGCGACCGTGATTTTAAGCACGTGGTGCGAAGGCAGCATTCAGTTGTAAAGTGTGCTGAATTGATAACTGCCATCGGTAGATCTTATTGAAATCTATTACTGTAAATGTATCTGTAATAAGAAGATTTGAGTGTTTGTACGAATATTTACTAGTGATAAATGCAATAGTTAAATCTAGAGTATTTAATTGAACATTATTGTAAATGTAAGGAGAAGTGCCTCGTCAAATGGTGTATGTAGTTTTGGAAGATTTATCTAGTATTTAGAAGTGTTCCTAACCAGTGCAACGTTTTGAAGCTAATATTTTTAGGACCCATAGCCCTGCCTCCGACATAGGGCAAAGGCGAAGCTGAGAAAGTTACAAGTTGACAGAGAGAGATAATTATCACAGCATGGATTTAAATTCAACGAAATATACTGGTACTTAATTATTATTAGTTAAACAAGAAATATTATCGGTCCAATAGACAGGGTCAAAACAATTCTATGAAGTTATTTCAATTTTCCTAAGTTATCTAAAACGTTTGCGCCCTCATTACTGACGATATTTTTTCAGTGCTCAGGCAAAAAGTGACTGCCTTGCGCCTGAAAATCTGCGGGCTATGATTAAAAGAAAGTTTTTAGGTCACGGTTAGCCAATGATAGACAGAACTGGAAAAAGATTGTCAAGAACGCGGAAAAGGTACCCCTACACCGAAATGTACAAGGACGCGATTAAAAAGAAGAAGAACACGATGAAGAAGAAGGAAAATAAGTAGAAAAGAAGAAGAAGGATAACTTCTGAAATAGCTATGAATTAAACATTTTGCTTACTAGTGCATGAGTATTGAGAAAAGTTAAAGATTTCCACAGACCGACGCGGTGGCGGTCAGATGTAACCTTAAGCTGGATCCACATCAATAAAAATGTATGTTGTATTTTGTATTTCAACACGTAAATAGTTATCTTGTGCGTTGAACGGCCGAATCCACTTGTGCACGTTTGTTTATGCAGAACAATGCACTCAAAATCAAGTCCACATTGACACGACTGTGCGGCGTAAATCTCTTTGAAGTTGGCTAAAAACCGACAGCACGATGGATAGTGTGCGTTGTTCGTCACGAAATTATTTGCGTGCATTTCTATGCGGCGCACAGTCCACACCAACAAAAATTTCGACACACACGAGCAAATTTGTGTCAAATACAACGCACAACGCAAATTTTTATTGGTGTGGATCCAGCTTTAGGAAACAAGTGGGACGCACGCACTCACTCACTCACTAAGGTTAAATCTGACCACCACCGCCACCGCGTGGGTCTGTGGAGACCATTACTTGTATTGTTTTTTGGATCCCTATGATGGCTCTAATACTCTAATAAGTCACTTTTCTCTACATTTCTATTATATTTTAGTCTGCAATTGACTTTACACTACAAATAGTAATTGCACAAAAGTTCAACAAACTAGTCGATTAATGTTATCGAAGTAATGAAGCAACACGTAATATCGACTTCAAGCTCGCCAAAACGAATGTGTTCTTTACTGTGTACATCAAGTTTACAGCGTAACGATAAAATGTATTTAACACATTTGATTGAACGAACTGAGGTCGTTGGCAAAGTTATTGGTCGGCGATATTAAATTGGGAATCATCAGACGCTTGTACTGAGGAATAATGCGTATCATAATCAGACCCACTTGTTGCATGATGGATGGAATCGAACAGAGCTACCTAGCGCTGCTGAATTGGTTTAACTACACAAATTATTGGATATGGCACATTTCAGTTAGCAAGTCGTGATAGGCCTAAGTAGTGAGCAAATTTTCTCCATATTTTTGTTTCAAACGGTGTTCTAAGTCATGCAGAAGTTGTTTGTGGTTATTAACTTACAGAATCTAAGATTATTTTTAATTCTGCGTTTTTTTTTTGTCCAACAAAACATAAGACTTAAAAAAACACCCAGTGCATTTTCAAAATCAATAAATTTTTTTTTTCAAAAATATTTAAAATTTACAGTCTGACAACAGTTTTTTTTTAGAATATTGACTGGCGCATACACGTTGTTCGCGTTTTTCTTTGTGATTTAAAAAAACATATTAAAAATTATCAATTTTCAATAACTATAATAAGTATCTAACGTATCCATCAACTCCCAAACGACCTCTTGAGTGCCATTGATTCCTTTCAAAATTTTATCGACCCCCAATGGATCTATATCGATCCTGCTGGGAATCCCTAGTTTAGATGCTTTTTAATAATTGATAGTAAAGCATTTGCTTCAACTTTTGTTGCTTAGTTGTTTTTATGCCTCTTTGAAACTAATGTTATCACGTATAATTAGTGTCAAAAAAATGTTGTTCGTTAACCTTGGCAAGTAATTAATCTCGCCATGCCTTTGCACAGATTTAAACCATTTTAAAGCATAACTTCGTTATTTGTAAATATTTTGACCTAATAAGGACTGAGTCATCCGATTTTGGATTGCTATCGTATTCTAGTTAGGTACATGTAACCGAAATTAGGAACTCACGCGAATGTTTAAATAAAAAAATATTCATTAAATAATCGAAAACTGTCATATAAAAATTTAACAATTCCCAACTAAAAGTCCAATAAACAAAGGAACAAAAAAAAACAGCATATAAAGTATTTTGTATCTACTTACATAAACATGTAGTTTCCTAGTTCGAGATATCGTTTTATAATTCGACGCCCATTTCCTACAATAAAGAAAAATTACTAATAAGATTTAAATACATTTTAAAAATATATTAGGCTTAAAGACGCAAAATGCTCACTAAGTGAAAAATTCGACCACAACGCGTTATGGCACGAGTAAAAAGACCACTAAGCAAAATTCGTGTCGTTATTTATTATTTAAAAAAAGCCTTAACCAACCCGCTCCTCTATAAGTGACCAAATGAATGAGGGTCAGGTAAAGGGTGGTTAAAGCTTTTTTTATAAATAAACAATGCAAATTAAGCTATAGTAATTAGTTGTATATGAAACCTGACTAGTAAGTGTGCCAGAACGCGTTGTGGTAGGATTTATTTTTCGCTCTGTGAGAGTTTTCCGTTTTTAAGCCTAGCAGAAACACCTTACACTAATTCTCATTCAGTGCCTAAGTTTCTTTTTTGTATCATAACATCATAATACTTTTAAAAAGTTAAATACAAGGTGTTTTAGGAGAAATAGTAAACATTTTGATTTGAGGAGCTAGTAGTATGGATCATTTTTAGTAAAGAGTTCATATAAACATGTTTCTAATTCCCAATGGTTTGGAAGATACAGCTGTTTAAATAAGTGACGGACCGTACTGTACATAGGCCGCACTGTTGTGCAAGAGTTCTTATTACTCATATATTTATTGTTGTTAATTATGGCTCGTGATCGTCTTTGTATGATGGTTAGACCCTCAAACGTTGTTTCACGTAATACACAGGTCTAGAGCAATTATGAGACAGTAAGAAACCAATAAAAAACAACAATTTTAACAACAAACTCCGGCTGTACATTTCTCGGTGGTTGGTTCTTAATTACCCCAGCGCGACTGTCCCAAGATTTTAGGTTTCCTGTTGCTAGCCTATTTTTATTGTAGTTGCATCTTTGTCATTCTTTCCTATAAACACATGTTTGTGCGAGTAGTTTGTTCTACTTATGATGTAAAAATTTATCAACAAATCTTTTGTTGATTGACGAAACCCAAATGTTGGCGTTGTAGGACCCAAGTTATGACTGTAATATTTTAACGTTAAAATGTTTTACTAAAGTTGAAACACCCTGTATAAGTAAATGGCAGTATTAAACTGGTATCGTACTTTAAATTTAAAAAGTCGTACTACAACTTAACAATTGTGAATAAAAATTAAACAATATCTGATATCTATATAATATTACTCTTCAGATTTGCTTATTATGAGTTTAAGCCAACATGATTCTAAATGTGGCCCCACTTCAATCACAACCATGAATTTCTTAAATTATTTCTACAACTATGCTTTTCATGCTCTAAAATGATCTCCTTTTTTACAAAAGAAATTTTTTCTGTAGATAATCGGAGGTTCAGAGGTTAATAATTGCTTTTATTTATGAACATTCAAAGTACCTAAATGATGTACTGAAATAATTGAAACAATTAATAAATTCATTTGTTAACCTTCTAAATTGTATTGTTCTTAGTAATAACTTCATTTTTACTAGGATTGTCCTTTAAGTCTCCATTTCCTCTAAGCAACTCCATTTCCTTTATTCTTCATGAAAAAATTATGTGTGATAAAGTCGTTTTTCATTAACGCGGCCGTTCTTAGCAACGCATCTATCTCATAAATTAAGCTACCGGCACAAACTTTCGACATAACTTAAAATTAAGTCTTTGAAAGTGTAATAAAAGGGGTGTTCAGTAATGGAGGATGTAGTTTTATAAGACTATGCGATGGTAACACTCAATTTTAAGACCATCCGAATAATTTATACGAATTTATGAATGATTGAGGAGCAAAAGTGGATGATTCATTGAGCATTAAAAATTTTAATTTTGCATGAAATTACAAAACGTTAACAATAGTGCGTGTTACAAAATTGTTGGCCCGGTTTATTTCACGATGAATATAAATTTTACCTAATTCCACGTCTTAATAAAATTGCTTTAAAAAAAAGAAGCTACTGAAAATTGTAAAAGCTCTCTTGTTTTCTGGTAATTCTAGAAAACTAACACAAGAATTCAAGTTCATTATCCGTATTACTTTGATTAATACTTCAAGTTCAAAGTCCGCTTATTAATGCAACCAAGATAGATGATTGGCATCATGTCCCTTTTAGTAGAAGACTTTGCTTGATGAGCTGCTCTTAGATACGACAGGTTGTGTACAATAAGGTAAACAAGAAAATCAATGCAGTTTTGCTCATTGTTTTATAAGGAGCTTTTCTTATCACCACAAAAACAGTTATTAAAAAAGAATCCAACTCAACATTAGTAAACAAATATACTGATTGGGAAGGGTTTAAAGAAGAAATCAATAACAATATTGAATTATCAGTACCCTTAAGAACAACTGAACAGTTGGACGAAGAAACAGAAAACTTTATGAAAATCATACAGAAAGTAGCATGGAAAAACACTCCGTTCATCACAGGGAAAACAAGGGAAAACAACTACCCAAAGGAAATTTGTGAGCTAATTGCTGAAAAAAGAAAAGCGCGTAAACGTTGGCAACGCACAAGAGCACCTACCGATAAGACAAGTTTAAATAATCTTAGTCAACAACTGAAGAGGGAGATACAGAAGTGCAAAAATGAAAGTTTTAGTACTTATATGAAAGGGCTATCGGCTGAAAAAAAGACGGAGTACTCACTATGGAGAGCTACGAAAAAACTGAAGAGACCAGCTTTACAAGTACCACCTATAAGGAGTGAAGAAGGTAGATGGGCGAAAAGCGATGAACATAAAGCTGAACTATTCGCAGATCACCTGGAACAAACATTTAAACCTAATGAACAATATACTCGTGAGAGTGTAAATAATACAGATCAGCTGCTGCTACCACGGGAGGGTGGGGAGGAGATCCCACTGGTAACACCAAAGGAGGTTGAGAATTACATCAAAAACAATATTAACTCGAGAAAAGCCCCAGGTTTCGACCTTATAACAGGTCTAACTCTCAAACAACTCCCTAGAAAGGGCATTGTAAAACTAACAAACCTAATAAACGCTACCTTTAGGCTGAAACACGTACCAAAAATCTGGAAAATAGCAGAAGTAATAATGATCCAAAAGCAGGGAAAACCACCACATTAAGTTACCTCGTATAGACCGATCTCGTTGCAACCCGTTATCTCCAAACTCTTTGAAAAATTGCTCTTAAAGCGAATGAAGATCATAATCCAAAGAAAAAATATCATACCAACTCATCAATTTGGATTCCGAGAGGAACACTCTACAATAGACCAAGTACACAGAGTCACAGATCTGATAGAAAAAGCTCTAGAAGAAAAGAAAATATGTGCTGCAATTTTCCTAGACGTCAAACAAGCTTTTGATAAGGTCTGGCATAAAGGGCTAATGATTAAACTGCAAACGGTATTACCAGAGCAGTATTGCCAAATACTAAAATCCTATATCGCAGGAAGACTATTCAGAATAAAGCAGGGAAACCATTATTCCGGGCTCAAAGACATAAAAGCAGGCGTTCCTCAAGGAAGCGTGCTAGGGCCAGTTTTATACCTCTTATATACCCACGATATTCCACAAACTAACGGCACCACAATAGCAACGTTCGCAGACGATACCACAGTGTTAGCGGTAGAAGAAAACATCGTAGAAGCAACTAACAAGCTGCAGCAGGCCATAAACAAAATAAGCACATGGACAGAAAAATGGCGCATTAAGCTAAACGAAACGAAGTCGGTCCACGTCAATTTTACCAATCGTAAAACACATCACATCCCAATAAAAATTGGTGGCAACCGATTACCGCACTCAAACTCTGCAAAATACCTAGGAATGACACTGGATGCTAAGCTTCGATGGAGCGAACACGTGAAGAAGAAGAAGAGAGAAGAACTAAACATAAAGTATAAAAAAATGAACTGGCTTCTGGGAAGCAAATCCCAACTATCAATGCGAAACAAAACCTTAGTATATAACCAGATACTGAAACCGGTCTGGACTTATGGAGCACAGCTCTGGGGCTGTGCGAGTAAAAGCAATATTGAAATCATCCAAAAATTTCAGAACAAAGTGGTAAGGGGAATTGTAAATGCCCCATGGTACTGTCGAAACAATGATATCCATAAAGACCTTGGAGCCAATCATGTTACCGAGGAGATTAAGAAATCAGCCAAGAAGCACGAGGACCGACAACACCGGCACGTCAACGTGGAGGTAGTGCAGCTTCTTGACAACGCTTCAATAGTGCGAAGGCTAAAACGAACTAAGCCGTTCGAACTTGTATAAGCTCGCTTGGTAGTGTAGTGTAGTGAAGTGGGCAGGCCAGGGACGTGCCCAAGTGGAAACCAGGAAATAGGACACACAGAGGGGAGGAGTTCTATTATTTGTAGTAACTAGTAGATTAAGATAGATTTAAGGTGCTCGTTAGTCAGTAGTAGCTTGACTAGTTGCATTTCAAAATTTAAATTTAAAAAAAAAAAAAAACACACAAATGCAGTAGTACACGATTTTATTATCGGGTTATTCAGTTTCAATACGATTGGACCGTTAATTTTTAAGAAAGAACATGATATGATGAAAGTTGTTAATGATAAAATTATGCCTAATTAGAATTTGTGTGTAGATTTCTCTTGCTTGGTAACAAGTTGACAAGTAATCATCATCCTATTCAAACATGAAGCATGAAACATAAAGTATAAACTTTTTTATTGAAATCTTTACAAACAACCGGTATTCATGAGTAAGAGCAGACCAAGACGAAGAGGGTAGCCACGTTCAAAAGGTAGCTGCTGTGTGACTTCCTAAACAAAATTGTTCTTGAATTGAATTAAGACTTTTTATATGCGAAGTTTAACTTTGTTTTAAATAAATTTGTTTGGTGAAATTCAATTACGATCTTTTTTTTATTTAATTCACATTAAGTTGCATCCCTTTCTTAGTAGCCATACTCACAAACATCAGTAAGATATTTGAAAAAATAATCTACAACAGAATTGAAAATTACTTAGACCACTATGGCATAATAAACAACGCTCAAAATGGTTTCAGAAAAGGCAAGACAACTACCCGTGCTATTTACATGGCAATCCGAAATGTACTTCAATCCCTCAACAAAGACAAACACACCATGGTCATGTGTGTTGATCTCTCAAAAGCTTTCGATAGTGTTGACCACGAGATACTGCTAACGAAATTAGAACACTATGGTATACGAGGGACCGCCCATAATCTTATAACATCTTATCTTTCGGAAAGAAACCAATACGTTGCCGGAAAAGACACGTCAGGTAGATTTCTAAAATCCAACAAAAAGAAAATCAAAAAAGGAGTCCCGCAAGGATCAATCTTGGGCCCCCTCTTATACATACTGTACACAAATGATCTTCCAGTTTTTGTCAAAACTTTCCTTATACAATTTGCCGATGACACATCTGCCATTATTAGTGACTCAGATTCCAAAAACTCTGAACAAAAACTCTTTGACTGTTTAGGCCAACTCCAACATTGGTTTACGTTAAATAATCTAACCTTAAACGTCAATAAAACGCAAGTTATAAAATTTTCACAAAGTAACATAACCTCCGACTTAAAATTTCAAAATAATTCCACAAGTATAAATGTTGTTAATAAAATATCTTTTCTTGGTTTATGTATTGACTCTAGACTGGACTGGTCATACCATATCGAACGCCTGTCACAAAGCCTGTCACGGTACCCTTTTGCACTAAAAAACCTAAAAAAATTGGTCAATGCAAACGCGGCCAAAACTGCATATCATGCATATGTCGAATCTAGGTTACGCTATGCTGTAATTTTTTGGGGTAACGCTAGTGACTCAGAACGCCTCTTCATTATACAAAAGCGATGTATAAGAAATATATTTGGCCTGAACTACCGAGATCACTGCAAAGAAACTTTTCGTGACAACGAAATATTAACCTTTTACGGTCTATTTATCCTCGAAGCCATCATGTTCGTAAAAAATAATGTAGATCTGTTCGAAGAGAATATAAGAAATCATGCAGCCAATATGCGACATAAAAAAAACCTAAAACCCGATTGTTTCAAATATACCTATCTTCAAAAAAATGAAGCCTCCACAGTTATTGCTATATTATAATAAATTTAACACATCACCTGAGAGTATAATAAATCTTCCCACCCGCGAATTGAAGAAGAAACTAAGAAAAGTTCTGATTTCTAAAGCTTACTATGGAGTAAGCGAATATTTAAATGATGCTGACTTTGTAAAATGTTATATTTAAATATCATTTTTCTGTGTTTTTTTTTTTTATTAACTATGTATATTATTTGTAATGTACGTAAATTATTATTGTGACAAGTTCTACACCTTTTTTGGGATATTCAGAACAAATAAAGATTATTATTAGTATCAATAAGAACCAAATAGTAGGTCTACAAAAGAAAACTTTGCGGTCTTTATATTGTCACGTTAGCTTTAAGACTTGTTCTTAAAGCCGTCGTGCTCTTTGGGGGCTGTAGCTGGGTTTCGTAGAATTTACTAAAATAATAATCAATTTACTTAAGGAGCAGATTTATTAATGGAACCCATAATGAACAACTAAGCCATTTGAAGAATCTTACATTAATTTTAATTTAACATTAGTGAACATTACTGGACCAGGGTATCGCGGCCATCTCGGTTGTGAATCAAACGATGACTGCCTGTCTTCCAATTGTTAAAAAAGATTATTACACAAAATATCCTGACTAAACAACTTGACATTTGAACAGGAAATGCATGGTACATAATGAACTTAACAGAATTGGCTTATTGTGCGATTACAACATAGGATGTGCGAATACTGTTAAGTTTGCAGTCTGAAACATAATACCTTTGAACGCGGTTTATTAAATTGTATTACATCAATTTGAGTAATATTACTTAGATAAAATATTAGCGTAACAATATCTCAAGGACCATCAACAATAATTAAACAAGAGGATGTTTTAAAAAGCAAATTGAATATTTTGAGATAAATTAGTTAGATGATCATTTCCAACTTTTAACACCATCTAACCAACTTCTTTATTCCATCACAAAAAAATATTTTTGGTTGTGCTTTCAGCTAGAAATCCACCGCTTCTTTGACCTTGTCATCACTCCCACATCATCATCCTTCCAAAGAAGCCTTCAGGAAAACGAACTCCAAGTGAAGGCAATAACAAAAGGCAGTCGTCAGAATAGCGACACACATCTTCCCCAGTCAAGAAGAAGTTCAACTCTTAACCCTCCGCCAGAGAGGTTCTGCTCACTGTTTTCTGAGATATGAACGGACCAATTTTGAAGCATTATCAAAACTAGGGCGAACCAGTGAATAGTGCCCGATACAGTGCAATGTTGGAGGAGAAGATTTAGCCAAAAATACGCAGTCATCGCAAAGCACTTTCTTCTAAAGGCGTTCTTCTCCTTCATGATCACGCATGCCCTCACACAGCTGCTGCAAATCGATACCACTTTTCACTTTCACTTTCAGATCTTACAGCATTCCCCATACAGTCCCGATCTTGCTCCCTCTGATTATCATGTGTTTAGACCTCTAACGAACGTTTTGAGAAGACGAAGATTTATGATAAATGACGAGATCAAACAAGCAATACATTCCTGTCTAAATGCACAACCGAAATATTTTTTCTTTAGGAAAATTGGTGCTATATGTTTTCACCATGTTACTCTGCAATCCAAGTTTATACCCAAGTATTTCGTGTCTTCTGCTAGTGGCAAATTAGAACTATTTAATAAAACGGTGGAACCAGTATATATTTGCGCTTAGTAAAAATCATAGGCGTTGATTTTGCCTCATTAACTTTCATTCTTCGAATTTCTAACAATTTTGAGTTTTTGTCGAAGATTCTTTACAGCATTTGCGAAAATATCGTTGGGTCTGTGTGTGAGACCAAAACCACCGTTTCGTCGGAAAAGGTAGCAACAAGATATTAGAGTTCAAAGGTTGGCGGTATTTAGTAAGTCAGTATTTCTCAACCTTGTATTTGCGCCCCCATTTTTCGTATAAATTTTCCTCCTGCACTGCCAAAATACTCTGTATTTTAATATTTTTCAGCCTTCTTCGGACTGAGTGTATTTTTTTAAGTGGATTTTTGCAAACTCTTTTTTCTAATGATAACTGAAAAATACATTGAAATACGGAACACTAGACTCATGAACCTATCGCATGTGTTACAACTGTCATTTTCAGTGTGTATTTAATGTTATTGTGTTTTTGGTATTTTATAACCAGTTTTTCTTTCGATTCCCAATTTTCTTCGCACTCTCCTTCTAGACATTTTGCGCCCTACAGGTTGCAAATCACTGAAGTAATTACTTCGTTGTGGCACACCACAAGTTCCATAAAAGAGATCGTCTTGCTCCTCATGAAATTTAATCTGGAAACGTTTTTTGTTAAGACAGAATTTCTATATCTGGTGAAATGGAAGTGGCAGGTTTTTTCTTAATTTTGTTGAGAAAGTCTTGGTGGCAAACTTTGTAGAATGCTTGAGAAATATTAGAAAAGGCTGTCTATTGAAAGCGTCTTTCTTTCAGGTCTTGTCTAATTTTGTTTACCGTTCTATGCACCTGTTCAACCGTTGCGTAGTGTAAATTAAATCTGAAGAAGTTTTCCAAACTATTTTACAACGAAAACGTAAATTTTAAAACTAAAACTTTAGTTTTTTTTAAATTTAGAACTAACCTAAACATTAGATTTTTACTATTTCCGTTTTCAAACACACTACTAAACAAAAAATTAAACATTATTTATCTCTTTTATATAGCACCGACTACAGAAGATTAGTTTAAATTAAAGAACACTCTTTAATCCTTCAACAAAATTGAAGTTAATGTTTGTGGAACTAATATTGTCACGTCAACTTTAAGAGCTTATTCTTAAAGCCATCGTGCTCTTCGGGGTTCGTAGCTGGGAATCGATGAATTTACTAAAATTACAATCAAATTACTTGAGGAGCAGATTTATTAATAGAAACCATAATGACCACTAAACAACTTGAAGAATCTTCCATTAATTTTAATTGAACATTACTGAACCAGGGTACCGCCGCCATCTCAATTGTGAATCAAACGATGACTGACTGTCTTCACATTGTTAAAACGATTCTTACCAAACACCCCGGTTCGGTAATGTGATAGTTAAACCCGAAATGCATGATCCCTAATGAACTCGATAGAATTCGCTTATTTTGCGTTTACAACATACGATGTGCGAATACTATTGAGTTTGCCGTCTGAAACATATACTTTTGAACGGGGTTCATCAAACTTTATTGCATTAATTTAAATATTATTATTTAGATAAAATAATAGCGTAACAATATAAAAAATAAACTAAAATTAAACTGTAGACACTAAAGCTCTACCGGTGTTGTTAGTTTAACTAAACTCGAATTATTATTCTGCAGCGCTATCATACTAACATTGTATGGCCATTTGGAAGCCATTCTATAGTTGAAGCACCTCCCTAATTGAGCTCTTTCACAAAGAAAGCTCAACAATAAGTTTAATTTAGGGCAAAAACGTTCCGTTTTCATATCACATTTCTGTTAATGTCTCTAATTAAGTGTTTCCACGTACCGTTTTCAGGATATTGATTACCTCTTATCGCAGGCAAACCAATTATAATAATGTATTTTTGAAATTAATACATTCATAGAAATAAAAAATCTACGCATTTCATACAGAAAAGCTCACTGCAAAAGTTTTGGCGTTGTTAAAAAATATTTTTTCTTCTAGATATTGCGTTGTTCTGTTTTAAAACAAAAAAACGTCAAAATAATGAACTACTTGGTTCGCCAGAGTAGAAATTCAGTTTGCAAATTTATTAAATAGTTAAAGTTTTATAGGATATTAAAATTTGAATGTAGGTATATTATTAAAATGTTCCTTTTAATTTACAAAATTAAAATGTTTAAACAAGTCAACTCACGTTGTCGAAAATTCAGTACCAATATTTAAAAAACCCAACACATTTTACATTTTAAAATTCGCACTATCTAATTATAAAAAAATATTGTTACTATCAGCAGGTTTTTAAATTTTTACTTTAAAATGGGGTAAGACCCAAAAAATATAAATACAATTCAGTGATGTCACATGACATTACTCTTACAAAGTCAAACAGTGAGGAACTTAAAAAATAATACAAAATGGATGTAAATTATTGACATAAGGTAAAGGTCGAGCCTAAATTATTACATTTTGCAATTCCAACTCCATATTTTTGCTAAACTAACTGTTGCTTGTTTGCGAATCTCATTTACATATTTATATTATACAAGCAGAAAATCAAATTATGGTTAGCATGTTTGCACAGATTTTTGATGGTTATATTTGATTATGTGATAACAAACAGCGTATTTATAGAACTGAATTATAATTTTGAAGTAATGAAATTGTTTGACTCTATTAAGTAGCTTTTAAAAAGCTAAAGCAGAAAAAATATTTAAAATGAGCACACTTTTCATATTTTTCTATTTTAAATCAGTAAAGTTTTATTATTCTTTGACTAACCGCCTATCTCAGGGACAAGCCTACACAAAAATAGAACTTGTTGGTTGATTCTTAAGTACAGGAACAACAAATTTAGTTTTTATTAAACAAACATTTTATTAAAATTACACATCCTTGTGTATTTTTGTAGAAATATTTTGTTAAGGATAATAATAAATAGAGGATGCTTCGTTATAGAGGAATATGAAAACTGGGATTTAAAAATAAACACTAAAAAAAAAACACAATATATGGCAGTGGGATGTGAAGAAGAAGATCTGACTCTGGATGATGCAAATATCACTACTACAAAAGTCTACAAATATTCAGGTAACACTTTAACGAGAAAGATATCTTAAACAAAATAGGAAAAAGGCGAAACATTACCTCTCAAATCAATTCGCTTCTTTGGAATAAAGACATTAGTAAAAAAAAGATACATTTGTTAAAATCGTTAATTATAAGTTGTGTCACCTATGGGTCAGAAGTTTGGACAATAAACAATACAGGACCATGTAAGAAACGAAATAGTCAGACAAAGAATGGGAATTTAAAAACTCTAAAAGCTTTACTATATTTTTAAAATAGACATTGAGAACATTTAAAAACCCATAATGCTTGGATATTTGATAAAAATTATCATTTCTTAAAGTCAGTTTAACTGATCTTTCACGTTTAAGACAAAATCTATAAATCTGAAAAAAACATCGGGGACACCCATGTACTTATCGAAAAATATGACAATCGTTTAACCGAATCAACCAAAGATTTTGAATTTTGTTCGAGTTTTTTATTCCCGTCGCGCTATATGATTCTCTAACGACATCTTAAATCACACTGTTATGCCACCAGCCATATCAAAATTTATCTAAGCTTTATTTCTATAATTCTCTTCCGCCCGCATAAACTTTGATTTATCGCCCGTGACGTAGCAATAGCTTAATAGCAATGTATAAATTTTTTTATTTGCCAGCTAGTGTAGTCTTGTAGGTATAAATTTGTATTAATGTTAATCCTCTAATGAAGATTTCAAAGCTGTACGTGATCCTTAAGCAGAATCACAATTTTTCGTAGATATGTCAACTGTCTTGGTTGTTGTGACTTCATTTTTTTTGTTTCTTCCACTCTTGAAGTTTAATTTAATTAAATTACATATATTAATTACTCCTACAATTTAAGCATAAAGAACAACATATTAATTTGGCAAGTCTTTGGCTTACTAAACTATCGTGTCCGGAACATTCTTCGCCCGCAATTATTCGCCCACAATTCTTCGTCTCCACAATTATTCGAATAAGAAAGTTTAGCCTAGAAATTGAGTATTATACATGATCATCTTAATGTGTTCAAAATAATTTTGATAATAATTCACAAAAGCTTCTGTATTATGTTATCCCTTCGATTCTTGTCCCATATTACTTTAAATAATCAGGACTTAACTAATGCAGGAAATAAAAAAATATACAGGGTGTTTCTGAACGATGTAGCATAATTTCTACTGGTGAATCTACATAGAAAAATAGGACGATTTAGCCCATCATGCCTTATAGAAAGTTGCATCGTTGCTAAGTTACAGCCCTATGACGAAGGGATGAAAAATTGTTGTTTTATTGATAAATCAAGAACGCTTTGACCTACAACATTTATATTTGGCATGTATTTTACAATAGGGAAGCATGTTCTTATGCATAAGTTTGAGTGAAATCCCAATATAGGGGGCGCTACAATCGATAATAGCAGAGAAATAACCTGCTGTATTTTTTTTGTCGATCGTAATTTTAATTTTTTATTGTAACAGTCGGATAGATAGGTCTAAAATGTACATTTTTAGTAACCTAAAGTTTTTTGATAGGAACCAACGTTTTGGAGAAAAACTCGATATTATTAAAATATAACTCTGAGATTTATTGAAAGTACTTTAAAAAAAACTAGTTTACTGTGAATTAACAAACGAAACAAATGAAGTTAGATGTCATATTTTCGTTTATTGTAACAATCAGCGCCTTCTTGTAATGAGATTTTGCTCCAAATTATTTAAATTTTTTTCTTCCAAATCTACAGTTCTAACAAAAAAAAATTAAATAATTTGGAGCAAAATTCCATTACAAGAGGGCGCTGATTGTTACAATAAACGAAAATATGACATCTAACTTCATTTGTTTCGTTTGTTAATTCACAGTAAACTAGTTTTTGTTAAATACTTTCAATAAATCTCAGAGTTATATTTTAATAATATCGAGTTTTTCTCCAAAACGATGGCTCCTATCAAAATACTTTAGGTTACTAAAAATGTACATTTTAGACCTACCTATCCGACTGTTTCAATAAAAAATTGAAATTACGATCGACAAAAAAAATACAGCAGGTTATTTCTTTGCTATTATCGATTGTAGCGCCCCCTATGGTGGGATTTCACTCAAACTTATAATAATAATAATAATAATAGTAATAATGTAATTTATTTAGCGATTTGCTAATTATTTTTTACATTTTATTACATGTACATATATAAATATATAAAATTTAAAACTTTTCCTTAATATGACTACTGAGCTTACGTCTAAACCAACAATATTAGTTTCACTTTTAAGTTCACTTGATAAATCATTGTAAAATTTCAGTCCTTTATAAAAAAGAGAATTTTGTGTGTAATTTCGTGTCCTGAATGGCAATTTAACGTCTTTACAGTTTGTAGTCGGATAGTTATGAACATCAGAGTTTTGGGTTATATTTAACAAAGAATTTGGAAGCAGGTTATTTATAATCTTAAAAATGAAAATAATCGTATTAAAAATGATCCGTTGTTTAATACTAAGCCACTGTAAAGTATCCAGCATCAGAGTAATTTTGGTGTATCTAGAACAGTGTAAAATAATTCTCATAGCCCTATTTTGCAATTTTTGAAGCCGGTCTAAATCATTAGTGTTTGCCAGAAATAAAATACTAGAGCAGTATTCGAAATGGGGTGCTATGATACTTTTGTATATTAAAATTTTAGTAAGGACTGGAAGTTTACTGCTTAATCTACCAAGAAAACCTATTTTTTTAGAAACCTTTTTAACTATACATATAATTAGTATGTAGTATATAGTAGTATGCATAAGAACATGCTTCCCTATTGTAAAATACGTGCCAAATATAAATGTTGTAGGTCAAAGCGTTCTTGATTTATCAATAAAAAAACAATTTTTCATCCCCTCTTCATGAGGCTGTAACTTAGCAACGATGCAACTTTCCATAAGGCATGATGGGCTAAATCGTCCTATTTTTCTATGTAGATTCACCAGTAGAAATTATGCTACATCGTTCAGAAACACCCTGTATAATTTGTCAATAAAATCTGACATTAAAGATCATTAAACCTTAAACTCCGTAAAAGGATATTTCACTGCAGCTTTGATTTTGCAGCATAAGTGTTGAACACAACCAGCATTCTGTAAACTCTAAAAGTACAGCCACATAATTTTGATTTATTTTGCAATCCCTGGCAACCAAATTTATTGTGTCTTTTCTCGGAAACCGAACTGAAGCTATATAAATATTTCATAATTAAAAGGAAGCGAGTGGAATGTCTTGAAAGAGGAAAAAATTTTCAAGAGCACGAAGTAAGGTATATCAAAGTCAGCCTATTAACACAGAGTTTACAAAATCGATAAATCTGAAACTATTTTACGTTCTATATTTAGATGTTCTTCTTTAATACTCGAGTATATTATAATTTTTGAGGTTATATTTGAGAATCATGCGTTGCAATATTTAATGATTTACATCTATAATATAGATAAGTCAACAAGAGTAATTGTTTTTCTAAATAGGTTATAATGAAAGTACTTGTTACAATCTTAGTTCCTGGGTTAGAAAATGGTATATTCTGCCAAACAGGATAGATGTTCAGGTAATTTAAAATTAATTTCGGTTAATAACACAAAACAAAAACTAAGAACACGTCGTTATGTTGGCTTTTGAAGAGCGTTGGATGCTGATAGTATACGGCGAAGCTTGTGCGTCAAAACCAATTGTATATGACTGATGCAGACAGTTTTGGAATAACCGTCAATCAGGTATGAATATGCAATGAACCTCGGATGGTCTGCGTTACAGACACGGCGGATTGAGGCGTTATTCCTGCTATGTTCGTAACAGGGTAACGCCTTCCTGCGTAAAACTGTCGGCTCTCAATTGTGAGCAAAGCAGTGACAACCTGAAAGACTCGATTATTATCAAAAATAACGTAAGAAAGACAAGAGATCAACATCCAAAAATATCTGACATCAACGATGGTGACTACTATAGCAAATGAGATAATAACCTTTTTCTACGAACACTATGTAAATGATAAGGTACAGCCAGCATGCAACGTAAGTGGGTTTTTACGTACGGTGAGCAAAAAGCACAGTTTTTTAAAGAAATAATCGAAGTAGACTGCTGCATGCCTAGTAAGTGAGTTATAAAGGTGCGTGTCCACGTGAGAGTAAACTACTCTCGATAGCAGCGACGCCAAGGATACAGCCAATCGCGAGTTACTCTCAGGGGCTGTATCCTTGGCGACGCTGCTATCGAGAGTAGTTTACTCTCACGTGGAAAGGCATCATAACGCACGGTAAGCAAAACGCACACTTGTCTACAAATGTCAAAGTAGACATACGTCAAAATTGACAAGACAACGTAATTACATGTGGTTCCAGCAGGACGGTGCAACCGCACACACAGCACGAACGACAATGGACATTTTAAGGCAAGCATTTCCCAGACGCTTAATTTCTCGTTTTGGCAATTTGCACTGGCCCGCAAGATCGCGCGATTTGTCCGTTTTAGACTTCTTTCTTCGGGGATTGGGGATTTTAGAAATCACAGGTCTATACGAACAAGCCACAAACCTTGGAGGCCCTAAAGGAGAACATCCTACAAGAAGTGATGAATTTATCGCCAAAAGTTTTGAGAGAAGGCATGGAAAATGCTATGAAACGAGCCAAAATGTGCATCAACTCTAGCGGCGGCCACTTAACTGATATAGTCTTCGCGACAATGTACAAAAAGTAAATGTCTAAATAAATACAATCAATAAACAGAACCGATTCTTTTTATTTACAAACAAAGTTACTGCCTCAGAAAATCGAGTGAGAACTTTTGCGTATAACACCAATTCCGAACGAACCTTCACATTCCAACGTGAGCTGAAGAATTTTGTACCTATCTAGATATTGTCGCACTAATATTTTATATATATTTAATAATGTAAATTTTTTACTGTAAATCCATTTCGTAAACTCTTAGGTTACATGTTACACTATGCAGAGTCAGCTCTATTTGCAATAATTTGTTATAACTGTGTCACAGCAAGCAAATACAGCTGAAGCAATCAAGTATGGCCTTATGTGTTTCCTTGTTATACGTCATAGTCCTTTAGCTGACTCAGGGTAAGTATTGGTATAAATAGTCTTCCCAAATTATAGGAAAGCAGTAGACAGTAGAGAGTCAATAGTCGATAGCCAACAGTAGAGTCGGTCGTAGAGCCACCGGCCGAGATGGCCGTAATTACCCTAGGTCCAGTGAGTCACCATTCCGTAAGATCTGTTTGTCAATGTGTTCATCTGGTTCTTATAATAAATCTGCCCAATTTCATAGTTATCAATTAGCTTCATTATGATTCCCGAGCTAACCCCCAAGCGCACATTGTCTTTAAGGTTTAGGCCTTAAAGCCGTTGACAATATTGCGAAATGCACCAAAAATTACTAAAATTATCATCGCATTGTTTAATCACCGATTGATTACATTGTCAGAGGAAAATATCAACACAGTACGAGGGTGAAGTTGACGCTAATTGTGTATGTGAAGAAGCATTCTTTACCATGCAGATCTGATGAGCTGAATATATCTTCTAGTGATGAAAGTGATTTTGCACCAGTTTGCAAATGATAGCGACGATAATTCTGACGAAAAAAGGTAAAAAAAAATGTGTTACTTCTCAATAAAATTGGATCTGAAGTTTTAAACCTGACTTATTTTACGTTTCATATCAATTTCTTTCAGTTTTTCGAAGGACTTTTTTAGGCATTCTTATTTTTCTGAATATTCGTAAACTCTTTCATACAAATTTGAACTTATTTTAACTCATTGCTTTGGTTTGATGAGGTTTTAGAAAACTATGGAACGTATCTCTAATTTTTTAAGGTAAGTTGTGGGATTTTTTAATATGCGGTTTTTTATGGAACGTATCTATCGCATAAATGAGACTCCACTGTATTCTTGGTGGGAATTATAAAGCAATTAAACCAAGCTTCTATATCTAATGGTTTCCGAGATCCCTCCAAGTTCTTCACCCACCATGTATAGGAATATTTAGATTTGCGTCAACGAAATATGTTACGTTTCACAGCAAATCTTACGTGGCAAAATGCGTATAGACTTAATTTACTGAACTTTTGCATGAATTAATAGTTTTACGTCACCTATAACTCCAAATATAATTTTGAAAACCAACTGCGTTTGAAAATAAACTCCTCATTCGCAACTCAAGCGTAGCGCTACGCTTTCTTTTAAGTCGCTAATAAACGCAAATATTTTCAATTAAGGCTTAGTTATGTTTTACTTGCGTTTATATTCCACCGATAAATTAGTCTTCTGGATGTATACAACTCGCTAATTGGAGTTCAGTTAAAGTGAGCTAAATATATTTCCCAGAGTATACAAATTTATTTTGTAAATTAAATTTGCAACGTATTTAAATCAAAGGAGTGAGCTTGTAAAAATATATTTGCTATGGAAATAAAACGGTCGGGCGGAATATTTTCATTTGAAAGGCGCGACTCCAGCTGTTTAGAAAAATAAATTATAACTGATACTACCGAACACGTGGCGTCTTAAAAGATGTTATTAAAAATATCCGGACAACTATTAAAACATTTTTATTTCTTTCGATCAAAAAGACGAGGCGATAACAAGAAACTGTTGCTAAAAATACGAAAACTTTCCTCTTCTGACTTCCCAGAAAATTTTTGATAAACAATAAAACCACGTTGGTGCCCAGAGTTTCCGCGTTTCAGTGGAAAACCACGCAAATATTTTATGTATTGAGCGAGTTATTCTAATTAAAACTAATAAGCTTTCATATTTTCCCTCGCTCAATTCATTATTTGTAGCAGAAGTTTGAGAAATAGTTATGCAGCTTTTAATATTTTTGATTTGTAGAAACATAAAGTTTTAATGAGAGAAGTGCACCGCCGGTTACCATTAACGTTGCTATAAAATTTAATAGGAACAGTTTAATATTAAATTTGTTCGCTCTTAAGCCAGATCCACATCAATAAAAATTTATGTTGTATTTTGTATTTTAAAATTCAGCAAAAATAATTACGGCGCAAATTTAAATCTAGTTAAGTTCTTTACCACGTAAATAGTTATCTTGTTTGTTGTACGGCCGAATCCGCTTGTGCAGGTTTGTTTATGCAAAACGCAACAGTTTGCTACTAGAGAGCCTGTTCTTATAAAATGGAGTGGAATTTTCACTTTTTTTTGCGATGTAAATAATCCGATGTAATTATGAACAATGCACATTTCTTTTTTAAAAAATGAGACATGATCAATCACCCAAACATAGGTATTTACGTAGTAAAATGAAACAAAACTACAGATGCACTCAGAATCAATTCCATATTGACACTACTGTGCGACGCAAATCTCTTTGAAGTTGGCTAAAAACCGACAGTTCGACGGATAGCCTGCGTTGTTCATCACGAAATTATTTGTGTGAATTTCTATGCGGCGCACAGTCCACACCAACAAAAATTTTGACGAACACGAGCAAATTTGTGTCAAATACAAGGCACAACGCACATTTTTATTGATGTGGATTCGGATTTAGGTTCGGTATGAATTTTTAATTTACTTTTTCAGGGCTGGATTTAGGTTCAACCAGTTTTTTGACATGAAATAGTCGTCACTAGAAACATATTTCAAAGCTAAAGTTTCATAAGCATCACTAATATGTCATTTGCTTTTTTTCTTTCGTTGACATAACGTTTTTAAGTCATGTTTTAGTCTACAAAAGTATTGTTTTAAGAAAATATACAGGGTGTTTGAAATATTTTAAACTCCAATGGAGTTATAAACGATTTACAAAAATGGACTTTCCAGTTTTTCCTAATTTTCTCGGTTACCGTTTGAGATATTTCCAATTTCTCTTTGGATTATCAATAAGCATCGAATTTAGCAACTTTGCTAAATTTAAACCTTTACTCTAGCTATTATAATAAGCGAGATCCCCATGCTTAAACTCGAATTTCAAACACACTGTACCTATTTGCTATAACGTTTATTATTTACATATAATTATTTCTAGTGCAGTTCAAATTTTTATTGGAAATTGGACTAGTTTGGACGAGATTTATTATTTCTTCCTCTTTCTTTCTCTTTCTACCTCGACGTTCTCCCCTTTCAAGAGTTTGTCATTCTCATAATCCACAGCTTTTGATCGGTCCAGTCTCTTTGTTCTTCTAGTCGCTTCTTTGCCATGGCTTTATGAACATAGCTTCTCCCCTTGGAATCTGGCCTCTTCAAATTTTATTTTAACCCCTTGAACGTTACATTAAATTCCTGGATTTATGCATTTGACAATGTCGCGGCGGCAGAGGCTAACCTCTTTTTATGTTGCTTCTGTAATGAAGTTGTGAGTTGAAAAATACAACAATTAGGCTGTTCTCCATCAGCTCCTCAAAAAAATTAAATTTTTTGTTACAAAAATCACACGCAAAAACCACGCCAACCCAACTTACCCAAATCTACCTGCATAAGATTTTTGGGTCAAGAAAAAAGAAGACTTTTGGCGTCGGTGACAAAGACCAACCTACTTTTTGTCTTTTTCCAACTTATAGCTTCAACACAGAATGCACGTTAAAAAATAATCTGCCTACGCCGCCTTAATACTGCCGCGTGCATAAAACCGTCGCTAACGCGCGATCAACCGAAGTTATCTGCTTTCGCGGGTACAAGGCCTCAAATCGTACAGCACGGCACAAACGCGGTAAAACCGCTCGAAAACAGTTTGTAGAACAAGGTCAACGGTGCAAAAGCGGTAAAAATGCCCAAATTTAAATCGTAGAGCCTCGGCATTAGCGCGAAAACAACGCCCGAACCCAGTTCGTAGAGCACAGTCAAGGGGTTAACTAGAGAATTAGTGGCTGACAAAATGAAACTAAGGAAAAAGTGACATCCTATAAGAGCACCAGAACACAAAACCAGGTTAAACAGTGCTACCCAAAACCTAAGAATATACTATAAAAGAAGATACTATAAACAAATACTAACCAGAGCTAACAGATGGTAAGAAAGCAGACTATTCTTCCCTCTAGGAGGACACCAAAAAATAAAAATGGACGTGTCTGCATAGCCCACCAATCGGATCCCCAGATGGAAGCTGGGCAAAGACTAACTAAAAAAAGCAGAATTTTGCTTTCCATTTAAAACAAACACTTTAGCGAAATGACAGTCAACTTGTGCAAGAACTGCCCCAACGTGAAGGCGAAGAAATGACTCAGTGACTTCAAAAGAGTTGCAGAAGAAATTAAAACAAACATCAGCTCGAAGAGTGTTCCGGGATATGATCTCGTAACTGGAAAAATACTCAATTGGAAAGCAACAGTAAAAAAAATGCAGCATTCCGTCTGAAACAAAAACCAGACGTGTCTGAACACTGGCTGAGGTAATCATGATTGCCAAACCTGATAAATCTCCGAACCAAGTCTTATCATACAGACCTATTTCGTTACTCCCAATAGTGTCAAAATTATTCGAAAAACTGCTCTTCTTGAAGTGACTAAAACCAATTGTTAAAAGTAAGAATCTAATCCCTACCCACCAGTTTGGATTCAGAAACAGGCACTCGACAATCGATCAGGTTACCCAAATAACGAACATTATTGAAAAAGCATACGAAGGAAAGAAAATATGATCAGCTATATTTTTAGACGTAGCCCAGGCATTTAATAAAGTCTGGCATGAAGGACTAGTGTATAAGCTAAAGAACATGTTGCCAAAACCGTATGCCGAAGTATTAACATCTTACATATCCGAACGAATGTTTCGTGTCAAACAAGAGAAAGAGTACTCAAACATAGGCATATAAATGCAGGAGTAGACCAAGGCAGTGTTTTGGGACCTATTCTATTCTTGCTGTACCCTTGCGACTTACCACAGACTTAAAATGAATCTGGATATTCGTCTTCAATGGAAATAATCGGAGCCATCGTTATACTTCAAATACTACTACTGATTGTGTGGTTACTTATAATGTAATACTAGACTGCATTGTTGAACATATTGATAAACGGTTTAAACAAAACGAAAATGTTTTGCAATCTTTTTTGCCACCATTTCAATTTTGTGAAATTTAAAGTACTTATTGCGAAATTAAGAAAATTTTTATTGAAATTCAACCCAGTCAGTCGGTATGACGTGATTGGGGCGATTAAGTCAAAAAATTTACCAATCCGTCCTTGGTACTCAAGATCCGTCCAACATTTTAAAACGTACTTTCAGACAACACCAACATCCAGAATATGCCACACATATCAATGAGAGATAAATAGTGAATTAGGTTAACTAACTCTCAAACAAAAAAATCGATCTTGCTTTAAGACTTCGCGTTGCTACGTACCGATCCTATGCAGGTGCAGTTTGAAGGGTTTAAAAACTTTTCCAGGAACTCACAAAAGAGAATCAATTTTCATTACGTTTTTCGTTTTTGCGACGAAATCGGTTCAAAATTGAATGAAATGTATTAAATTTTTTGCGTTATCTAGTATATCGAATTTGATTTTCCTTAAAGCTCTTACGATACTCAACTTTTAAGATGAAGTCATCTTGTTAAAGGGATTATTTGCTTTTCTAAAATCGCCTTACAGTAAATAAACTAAAAGAGGCAAAGCTTCTTTATAAAACTTTAACCCATTATTGCCCGGTGTTCCGATTTTGGAACATAGGCATTTTTTTTACCCCTATTATTTACCGCCATTCTGCACCAACTTTAAATGGTTATACGTTACAGATAATAGACCAAACAAACATGTTTGAACACATTTATTTTATTTGTGGCAATATTAAGTGAACAGTTTTAATTTAATTCTGTAAATAATATTTACTAAAAATGTCGTTAAAAAAGTAAGTATATTTTTGTTTATAATATATAATCTACAACAAAATATACTTTTACTATAAGGCCTAGTATTTACAGATAGATTATCATTATCTTTAACTATACAATATCATCAGCTTTTTAACAATTGATATTTAAAAAAATGTTCCAATATTGGAACACCAGGACAATAAGTACACTGAATTGTAAAATTTTGGTAGGCTTTTTACTAAAGCAGAATTGTTAGAAATGGTGGAAGATGAGAAGTTCTGGGAAGATATGGAAAATGTAGACATTTTTATAACACCTCCAGAAGATGGTGTTGACAGTGAAGAAGACAGTGCTGACGAAAATGAAGGTAAAAACATAAATCATCTCAGCAGACGCCAGTTGCAAGCTCAAGCTGTAGCTACAGTTCAGTCAAGAAGAGATGATACTGTTCATTTGGGCAAAGAAACGGACGATGAGAACACCCTTCCTCTTTCAGAGCTTCAAAAGCAGATGAATCGAAAAAGGGTTATAGAAAGAATTTGGTCCAAAACAGATTATTTCATTCGTAGCTTTGTACCGTTCGTATCTCCTTAACAAGTCCTAAATCTATCATGTGATCCAGTGGCCTGTTTTGAATTGTTTTTTGATCAAGAAATTTGTGCATTTCTAAAAAATATGTTTATTACATACGCATGTTGGTGGTTCAGTAGTTATAAATTTACTATCAAAACTACCTAAAAATATTCCATTCAAAATCTATGCCGATAGATATTTTTATTCTTTGAAACGTGTACATCGTTTACAAAAATTGGGATTCGGCTATACAGGTACAATAATGGCTGATCGATTAGAAAAATGTCCTATAACGAATGTGAAAACTACGGAAAAAAAAAGAACGAGGAACCTACGACTTTGCATGGATATAAAAATTATGTTACCGTTACCGCTTGGAATGATAACCGAGTTGTTCTTACTGTGAGTTCTTGCAATACAGTACACCCAATTGACCAAGCTCATCGCTAGATATCCTTTGAAAAAAAGAAATTGCCTGTTACACAACCACATGCCATTTCTATGTACAACAAATAAATGGGTGGAGTGGACGGTGAGAAAAACAAAATGGATCATTTGAATTTCAGAAGAAATATAGTTCAAGTCTATTTAAAAAATTACGGAACTACCATTGCGGGAGGAGGAAGGCCAAAATCCTCTTAATAAATTGGCAGTCAAGTTCCAGAGTCAATAAGATATGATCGGATCCGATCACTGGATAATTTCAGCTGCAAAGCAAAATAGATGTGCGCTTTGCAAGAAAAATGCCACTAAATGTTGTGAGAAATGCGGTGTCAATTTACATGATGGAAGTTTTAAAAGTTTCCATGTTCGCTGAAATGTTTATTATAATAAATGTTCATAAATAATTTATTGTTTTTGCATGTATAATACATTATTATTTGCAAACGTTTTATTTCCAATTATACCTTACTGTATGCCCAGTGTTCCAGAATTGGAACACATCTAAATACTGTATTGTTTAATATTTTTTTAAAAACTATAAATGAATTCTATTATTTTGTGTTATTTTTATGAAGAATATCATACATTACCAAAAAAAAAGACAAAAAATTAATTCGGGCAAAAATGGGTTATTGATATGAAATCGACCGTTTTAAATAAAGACTTTGCATTACAGACAATTAATAATTTTACATTTTAGAAAGCTGTTGTTTTCCAATACAGGTAAAGTCAACCGTTTTCATAAAATTAACATTTTTATGAAAAGTTAAGACAATACAACACTTAGACGATACAACACTTTCAAAAGTTTTCAACATTTAAAAACTTTGAAAAGGCGGGAGAAATTCGTTAAAAAAAATTGAATTTGCAATAGACTAGTAAACACTTAGCAACTGGCTACATTTTTGAAATATAAGGGGTGTTTTTTACGGTTGGTCCAACTTGTGAAACTTTTAACAACGTTAACTTTTTTTTTTTAAATACAACCATATATTTTTGAAGACGGTCTTACAGAAAATTTGTTATGATGTTAGGCCGATTAAGTCAAAATTTTCCTAAGCCAATCTTATGTTACCAATCCGCCTATGGTCTTGAAATTGGTAGAGCTTTTTGACAAGAGATTATTTGGAAATAATCAAATTTTTATTGAAGCGAATAAACTGAATATTCCAACAATTTAAAATACTAAAGGTACTTGAAATTGAAAATAACAAAACACTGGTTTAAAATTATTAACCTTTATACTGAAAGCTGTTTGTTCCGTTTCTATTGTACAAAAAAAATAATTTTAATTGCAATTATTGTGTTTGCAATCGTAAATATCATACCGATTCAGAAAAACGCGATAATTACGCGCAACAAAGAGAACTACATAATATGTAATACTTGGTGCAGAACATTCATTTCAAACATTTTTTGTAAATCAGTAGACAATATTTCAGTGCTATGGTTGACGAATTGTTCGTCTATGAAATAAACGCCAACTGGATGTAGAGCCTTAGTGGAGAATGTGGATTTGAATTGAAGTTGAATTTTTAAAATAAAAGTGGAATGTCAAGAGGTGTTGCACGTCTATCAAAACGGCGTTCGATGCTTTACCCTTGACGTTATATTTGAACGGTTCACCGAAGCTTTTAAGACATTAAAAGTGAAGTATTAATGGTTATCATTTTATCCAGGCTGATCAAGTTCGAAGGCGGACATTGGGATCTTGTTTATTATGAAAGACGGAGTATAGGTTTACATTCGGAAAACTTATGCTGCTTAACAACACTAAAATCGGTTTTTAAATATCGTCCTGTACAACCATTTTCATAAAACCAAAAAATTTAACTACGTTGACTCAGCCATTCAGCTATTTCACATTTTTTCCAATTTGAATTTGGCTGTTTTTCGATTTGGCGTGAATGATATGGTGCATTGTCAAGAATAATAACGGAAGGCTCTTCTAAATTTGGTATCAGCTGATTTTCTAGCCATTTCTCAAACAGTTCAGCAGTTAAATTGTCATGATAGTCGGCAGTTTTTTTTGTTGTAGAAAATATGAGTCCTGATCCCTGAATGAATCCATTTTTCGAACCTGCATGCAAAACCACAAATCGCTTTCCTTCATTTTTATCGTTTCTGACACTTTTTGCTGAATCATCTTGTTTTACAGTGCCTTTTGCAAATATCCACGTTTCGTCTAAAAATACAAAACTCAGTGGAGATGACATATTTAAATTTTTCACGTAAGTCCTTAAAAACTTCGCACGCATGGACACAATATGACTTTTTTCACAAAGTGCTTTTCTGTTTGAATGTTTTTTAAATGAAAATCCCAAAGATTTCAATAGCAAATGTAGACTAGTTCGTCCACCCTCAAATATGTGTTTTTCCTGTAGTTATAGAAAGCAAAATGTTCAGTGTTACATGTTCTTTCATTGAACACATATTATATATAATATTGCGCACTTCGGATTTTATTAAATCGCTTACTTCTGTTTTTTCTTTAGATCGATGCCTCACTACTTTGTTTTTTAAAGGAATGTTGTGTTTTCTTTTAGAAACTATTCTCCCAATGGTACATTCACTTATTTTTAAAGCTTCGACAACCCTTTTTTGAACACCACTCAAATTTAGCAAAGGTCCGGCATTTTGCTTTTCCTTCTCGAAATATTCGACTAAATTTAGCACTAATTCTTGGCTCTGAACGTTTAAAACTTTCCGTGGCATTGTACTTGTTAAATTTTATAAACACTAAATAACAAAATTTACGAAATCCCCTTTATATACCATGGTCATCCCAGATTTTTCACAAAAATTGGGTTCATCGACATACTTTTGTAAAATCTCGTTAGTAGATAATTAGGGATGTATGCTACGAGTTTGAACCACTTTGTAAAAACAAAACAGGATTACAGTGTGATTACTTTGGGCATTTTAAAACTGGAAGAGGTAAAAGTGTTTTCTGGGGTATTTTAAACTTGTATTAATTATGTATTATAATTTTAAATCCAATAATGTCACCATACTTTATTGAAATTATTTACTTTTCGTTACTATTCTAGACAAATTAAAATAAACTTTTACAATTTTTTAATAGAATTTTTAGTTTATTATAATTTTGTTTTTCTTATATCATAAAGTAATTAAGTGCACTTTTTTAAAATACCATATATATTGCATTAGGTACAGTAAAAATTACTATTTATTATATTACTCCTAGTTAATATTGTTTGGTGTTCACTGGAAATATGTATGCTTGTGCTTAAGCCATACAGTTACTAGTTAATCTCTTAGCCCTCTTTACTCACCGGACAGACTATACTTTTAATTTTAAATTTTAAATTTGTAAAAACATTCGGTTTAAGACCATTGATGGACCAAAAACAAAGTAATTTAGTAAATTCTCAAAAAAATAACAAAGTTATAGAAGTTTCCAGCGAAACCAGATATGATGCTAAAATGTAGTTATGTCCTATTATTCCGGTTCATGCTCATTATGTGTGTATAGTTTCGTTTGCATTAATTAAATACGCAGGATAAAAATGGTACGCGGAACACAGGAATTTAAACACACAAAAAAAAAACACCTGTTGATAAGCAGTTCTTTTCACTAGACAAATTTACGTAAACATTTTTAACCGTTCAAACAAAATCGTCACAGGGACAAAAATTATTTGAAATTCAAAGCACAAATCCTTGTTCTTTCTATTTGCCTTGTTCCTACCAATTTTGTCCAAATTGGATCATCACCGGCAAATTAATGCAGAAAAACCTAATTTTAAAAGTAAACTAATTATGTATCATGAAAAAGAAGCAAACATTATTAAATTTCTGATTAACTTTAATGAACTTACCTTAATGCATAAAAAAATTGCGTGGTGCTTAAAAAATCCAACTTTGTATTTTCATGATGCTGAATCATAAATAATATATAACATTGCAAACAACTGTAACACATTTACTAACTAAAGAATTCTCAAATCTAGAGAAAAAGTTAGAAAGATGGAAAAAATCACTATTTCAAAGTCAACTTGACGGGCCATAGGAAAAAATTAAGTTAGGGGTAATATCTTACAAATAAAAAGTGATAAGTAAAATCTACAATAATAGTTATATTCCTCATAAAAAAGTACCTCATGAAGGTAAAAATATAATTAATTTAATGAATAAGACAAAAAAGTTGTGAGAGAAAAAAGAAATTCCACATTTACATATTTTTTGAGAATAATATTTAGAACATTAGAGCTAGTTTTAATAATTAAATTACAAAAAACACCAAAATATCTGTATGAAAATGTAAAATTAGTCCATAAGATCCACAGTTATAAAACTAGAAATAGGCTTGATTTCGTTATAGAGAAATGTACCAAAAGTCAAACTGCTCGTTCGTTATTTTATCAAGGTTTTAAAATATTTAATAATATGCCGCATCAAGTCAAAATATGTAATAATTATAAAAAGGGTGTTAAATTAATTACTGAGTACGTATTAGAACGCTATTAAACTATTATTTTAGATATTTAGAATTTAGAAGATTTTTATTTTATTTCATTCTATTTTTATTTTTATTATATTTACTATTACCTATGTTAATTATGTTACAATGTAATAGCAATTGCTAAATAAAGCTAACTTACTTACTACTTAATTACTTACTTATTTTTAAAGATAAACCTAACAAGCTATACTTGCGTCAATAAAACGAGAAAAATATCTATTAGTAATGGTGTCACAGCCACCCTATACATTTAAATTTTCTATTGCGCTTAATTTGTTATAACTTATGCTTTTATAAAACAATTTTATTAAAATACGTTCGAACCACAATCTTGCGACTGTAAAGATGAAATTACGTAAATGGAAAGGTTTCGGAAGTTTCGCGCATAAAACTGTTGGTATTCGGCGAACAGAGCATAAAAGGTCTGAAAGAATAATAAACTGAATTCGTAAATAAAGTATTACGATCCAAAAATATATTGTTACCGTATCGGCATTACATTCGATACTCTATATATGGATGAGAATAGCAAATTCTGTTCAAAACTCTTTCCACATTCCGAAAATCGTTCTACAAAAGTAAACATGTCAATTTTAAGGGGTTTGTCTTTTAATCAAACTTTGGTGTACCGGTATATTCAGAGTGACATTCATATATTTTGCATATCGTCTCGCAATATTCGCAAATAGATCATTTATCGTAGCACGTGAAGCAAAAAGTGTTTGCAAAACGCTATGTAATTTCTACTCAATTGACTCTTGAAATGAGTGTGTTTTCCTAAATTTGCATGTTCTCAGATTGCCTATGTTGCAAGTTCAACTCAATTTCTTATATGAAAATTTATTTTGAAATTAGCTTTTATGTTACTTTGAATTATTAAATGTTTTGCATTTTAATGTGCTTACAAAAATATTTATGCTAACTATAGACAACTGTCAATTCTGTTTGTTATCTCGGTTACATTGTGTGTGTGACTATCGAACTGTTCGGACGCGTTTTGTGCTCGCTCCTGACAGTTTTTTGTTTTGTTTTGTTTTTGTTTTATGCGGGTCGTGAACACTCCGCTTTGTTTTTGTTTTGTGTTATTGAACTAAGACAATATACGTACTCGCACGTACATTTATGCTGACATAAGGAAGCAAATTGTGCAAACGCGTTAAAATTTGTTTCCTGTTTTAGTGCAACGACTGCATTTTTGTTGTACTTGACCTACTGAGCGTGAATTGTAACTTCATATACAATGTCAAAATCCACATGTGATAATTGTCACAAAGAATTTTCGGACACTAAAGACAAATATAAACTTAAATGTTCTGGTGACTGTAGGCGTGTTTTCTGTTTGGCATGTACGGGCTTAGACAAAGCGTGTGCAAAACTAATATCTGTGCAAAAAAATGCACAATTAAAATACTTCTGTATTATCTGTGATTCACAAAATCTTAAATACCTACATGAGAAGGTAACAAACATCGGAAGAAAACAAATACCATACGAAAACTTTGAAGCATTAGGTGCTCACATAAAAAAATTAACAGATATAATACCGACGATTACTGAAATGCATGATGCTGTTTTCAAAAGTGAAGATAAATGGGAGCAAATCAACAAAAAAACAGATAAAATATATCAACTACTGCACACACTGGTTGAAGAAGGGTCGGGATCAATCACCAAATCTCTAAGAGATATGAAACAAGACCTCTTTCTCTTAACGTCAACTTTTTTCGACAATGACGAAGGTCCGATAAACGTACAAATACACAACCCATCGTCGTCTGCCATAAAAACAGGTATTGACGGCGTATTGAAAAACATGGACAACATCGCCAAAACACTGAATGAAGTGGACAATAAATTAAAAGCCCTCAACCCGACTATAGACGCCTCAAAAACAGCCAAAATACCACACGGAAAAACTGTACAACTATCCACGCCGCTCCTAAACAACCCTAAACATCCGCAATCAACAAATAATTACGAAAATGATAACAAATGGCGATACGTAATTATTAATAACCTACCACCACATTATACATCTACAAATATTGTACACTACGTGAAAGAAAAGCTTGGAGTGACGGAATTTATCAGATGCTACACCTTACCAAACTCACCCGAGGTGGGTTCTTCTCTTAAATTAGGCATTAAAGACAAACGAAGTGCAGAAAAAATGGCGAATAATTCTTTCTGGCCACCTAATATCTCAGTTACATGGTCGCAAAGCACACAAGCCACCACCTGCAATCAAAATTCTGGTCAACTCAACAACAACGTATCAAGAAGGGGCACAACATACTATGCACCAGTAACAGAAACAGTCGCCATACATACAGCAAATTCACATAATGCCACTATCAACTGTGAAAATAATAAGGTGACTATTTCCTCCGATTCAGAGGCCATAGCAGCGTGTAAGTCAATTAGCATAAATCAATCTACTCTATTTGAACTTGCCAAAAGTGAAACATCATCAACAATAAAAATTGACCCTCTAACACCGCCTAGAGTAAGATTAACGCAAGAAGCTCAGTCCACCTTCGGTCGTACTCTCCTAGCTAGACTTAGGGAACCGCTCATCAAGAATGCCATCAGAATATACCTAGCGTATTTATCTGACCAATCAAACACCGTCTGTTACGATGGTTTCACAAATACAAGCATTAAAGTATATCTGGCCTCTGAAGGTCTACCAGTCGACCTGCCATCAATAAAAAGACTGTATAATGATTTTCACACCGCCTATGGTATTAGCCAAAACGAAGTAACCGATGATCTAGCCGCCTACAGATCTTATATCACATCGGAAAGAATCGCATTTTTGCAAAAATGCAGAGAAACTCAACGAAGCTATTACAATCCACCTAATCGAAATTTTTAAACCCAACGACGTGCCCCACTAAGGAGCAAGAATCGGTCACCCACACAAAACCAACAAAAGACAACGACACTCTCCATGTTTTCCATCACAATATCCAATGCTTACGAAATAAAACTTTAGAACTCGAGTTGACACTTAATACAATCGAATTAAAACCACACATCCTAGCCCTAAGTGAACACTGGTGCACACCTGAAGAACTACAGTGCCTCAACATACCAGGATATTCATTAGTATCCTACTATGCAAGATCTACCATGCAACACGGAGGAACATGTATTTTCGTTCTTAGTGATCTTAATGATTTTAGAGAATTAGAAAATCTTTCACTTTACAATATTGAAGGTCAATTCGAGTGCTCTTGTATCATAAACAAAATCTTAAAAATTATTATCGTTTGTATTTATAGAACCAATTTAGGCTCTCTTAATATTTTCTTCAATTGTCTTGAGAAATTTTTAGTAGAAAGTCTAATTACTTTCTCAGAATATAAAATTATACTCACAGGTGATTTCAATATTTGCTTGCTTAACAAAAATAAAAATAGTAAACTGTTTCTCGACATACTTCATAGTCAAAATTATGAACAAACAATATTTGAAGCGACCCGGGTTACTAAACAATCAAAATCTCTCATTGATTGCATTTTCATCAAAAACTTTCGCGACACAGACCCTAAAAGCTGTGGGAAAGTTATCCAAACAGCGCTGTCTGATCACTACGGCCAGTCAGTTGAAGTAAAGATTGAGAAAGTTCATCACAAGGGCAACATACCTAAAAATATAACCACAAGGATCTTCTCAAACAATAAACTAGAAGAATTTAGAGCAAACCTTGCTGACCGTACTTGGGATGAAGTATACCTATCATCTGACATAAACTCGGCTTACGATATTTTTTTAAAAATATATAAAGAATTCTTTGACACTATTTTCAAACCAAAAACCATTAAAAAAATGTCAAACCACAGAAACTGGATCACTATCGGCGTTAAAACATCCTGTTCTAACAAACGACAACTATATTTAGATTACAGAGAAGGTCGAATATCCGAGGAATACTTCAAAACATACTCAAAAATATTAAAAAGCACCATTCGTCTTGCAAAACGACTCGCGGACGAAAAATACATTAAAACGGCAAAAAACAAAAGTAAAGCGACATGGGAAGTAATAGGCAACTATATGGGGAAAAAACAACAAGAAGACAATTTCATCAACAATGTCAAAAATACAGGTGATAACCCATTAGACATACTAAACAACATAAATGAACTATTTATAAATATGTGCCCCGACAATACGGATGGGACAATTTCTGAAACCAGCCACTTCAAACATAATAATATGTCTATTTATCTACGTCCAACTTCTTACGAGGAAGTCTATAAAACCATAATGTCACTTAAAAACACAAAATCAACAGGAGAAGATGAAATCCCAACAAACCTTTTAAAATATACTGCCGACTTAATATCTGGACCTCTAAGTCACATTATAAATCTCTCATTAAAAAATGGCATATTTCCTAACAAACTTAAATGTGCAAAAATTAAACCAATCCACAAAAAAGGGGATTTAAGTGACATAGGAAACTATAGGCCCATAGCCATCCTCACAAACATTAGTAAGGTATTTGAAAAAATAATCTACAACAGAATTGAAAATTACGTAGAACACTTTGGCTTAATAAACAACGCTCAAAATGGATTCAGGAAAGGCAAAACAACTACCCGCGCTATTTATATGGCAATCCGAAATGTACTTCAATCCCTCAATAAAGACGAACACACCATGGTCATGTGTGTTGATCTCTCAAAAGCTTTCGATAGTGTTGACCACGAGATACTGCTAACGAAACTAGAACACTATGGTATACGAGGAACCGCCCATAACCTTATAAAATCTTATCTTTCGGAAAGAAACCAATATGTTGCCGGGAAAGACTCGTCAGGTAGATTTCTAAAATCCAACAAAAAGAAAATCAAAAAAGGAGTCCCGCAAGGATCAATCTTAGGCCCCCTGTTATACATACTGTACACTAATGATCTTCCAGATTTTGCCACAACTTCCCTCATACAATTTGCCGATGACACATCTGCTATTATTAGTGACTCGGATTCCAAAAATTCCGAACAAAAACTCTTTCACTGCTTAGGCCAACTCCAACATTGGTTCACATTAAACAATCTAACCCTAAATGTCAATAAAACTCAAGTAATAAAATTTTCACAAAATAAATTAACCTCCGACTTAAAACTTAAAAACAATTCCACAACTATAAATGTCGTTAATAAAATATCTTTTCTTGGTTTAGGTATTGACTCTAGACTGGACTGGTCATACCACATCGAACGCCTGTCACAAAGCCTGTCACGGTATCCTTTCGCACTAAAAAACCTAAAAAAATTGGTCAGTATAAACGCGGCCAAAACTGCATATCATGCATATGTTGAATCTAGGTTACGCTATGCTGTAATTTTTTGGGGTAACGCTAGTGAATCTGAACGCCTCTTTATTATACAAAAGCGATGTATAAGAACTATTTTTGGTCTTAACTACCGAGATCACTGCAAAGATACCTTCCGTGACAAACAAATATTAACTTTTTACGGCCTATTCATTTTCGAAGCTATCCTTTTCGTAAGAAATAATTTTGATCTATTCGAAGTGAATATAAGAAACCATGCAGTCAATACCCGACATAAAAAAAATCTTAAGCCCGATTGCTTCAAATATACTTATCTTCAAAAAAATGTTGCCTCTATAATTATTGCAATATATAACAAATTTAATACATCACCTGAGAGTATAAAAAATCTACCCACCGCTGACTTGAAGAAAATATTAAGAAATGTCCTAATCTCTAAAGCTTACTATGGAGTTAGTGAATACCTTAATGACGCTTACTTTAAAAACTCTTTTAAGTAAATATAATTTTGTGTTGTGTATATATTCGTATATATGTGTACTATTATTATTATTATCATTATTGTGACATGTTCTATGCCTTTTTGGATTTTTCAGAACTAATAAAGACTACTACTTATACAGGGTGGTACACTTTTTTTTGCAGGATTGAAACAGTCGATGCAAAAACTCTTTTAAAGCGAATATTCTATATCAACATGGGTCCAAAAACGCTTCATTTTAAAGACACAGGGTGTTGAAATTTTTGAAAAAACATCGATAATTTTTAACCGTTTCCTAACCAGTAAATATATTTTAACCAGATTTAGTGTACAGCACCACCTTACAGGTTACCACGTTCGGTAAGAATTTCAAGCCCCACAAGCAACCAGTGGCAGAGTTGAGAGGGTTCACTTTCAATAAATTTTATAAAAAAACTAGTACGGCCCTGTTCAAAATCAAACTTGAATTTGTTTTTGAATAGAGTATTTTATTCTAAACAAAAAGTGTCTCTTGACTTTTCTTCGTATCTGCCACCGTTTGGCGCGGAATTTAATTTATTTAACTATTTTCGCGAAAAATTAGCTTATAAATTCGAACAGCGCATGCGAGTAACAATCCAGCGCTAGTTTTTGCCTTTGTTCATGTACTGTTTGTACCGTTCAGTAACTAGTTCATGAATTGATCCGATAACTGCTGGAACAGCCGACTAACTGTCTGTTGAATGATCAAAGATTGTAATGAAACACGATATTAATATTGCGCAGTGCGCACACACCGATAGTCCATCAGTTCGTACATAGCCTTGCTAAAACAAACCTTATATTTCTTATTACGTGGCAACCATATGAAATAAGTAGTAATTAAATTACCCTAGGTTTCGACAGTGTAATTTTGATCTAAATAAGAAAAAAATGGCAATTTAGAGCATCCCTATCAAACTTATACTATTACTTATTTAATTTAATGAAATTAATTATGGTAACATTTACAAATAAATACTTATTTATGAAGTTAGATGAACAATATTGGTAATGAATTATTAAAATAATAGATTTTTATTGATACACAAAGATAGGTTATTTAATATTTTATCTTAGATTACTTCAAATTCAACTGATTGAAAACTGATGCCTCAAGCCGAGATGTGGTTTCACACAGCTCAAATTTGTATTAAAGTTCACACTTGAAGTATTGATGAGGGAATATCTCCGTGACATATGAGGTTTTGAAGTGTTCGCGACTGTACTACGATATATATTGGCTGTTTGAAATGTAGCTATTTTATCTATAGCGTTTAAACCCCCTGAAACAACTGACATGGTTTTGATGGACGAGGATCGTTTAGAAAGTAATGGATCCTATATTACATTCACTTTACGTATGAAGAAAGTATTGTGATCGCGCAAATTTTCTGTTCCAAAACCACAAAAAATTGGTTATATCTAAATAAAATTTTGTTCTTGGCCTTCCTCTACTTCTTTTCCTCTCAAACTTTGTTTGTTTTATACATAGCAGCTTGTATTTCTATGTTATTTGCTGTTCCTTAATAATTTTATCGATAAGTATTATAAAACGCAGTGGACTTAAAATGACCCGCTGTCTTACTCCCAGTGTTGTTTTGAATAATTTCTGGGAACTGCTGTTGCGGGTCCGCACATAATGTCAACTACCCTTCTACTAACTCTTAATCGCTGTTATTAATTCTTTGCTAACCTTACTTTCTCTCAACATCTTCCAAATCATTTTCCTTGGCACTTTATCAAAGGCTTTAGTCAAAGCAATGAAACATAAGTACAGCGTCTTTTTCAAATATTTATTACCTATATATGTTCCACACATGACTTGTTCTGAACTGCATCCGAGCCCTGGACGTGCTAAGAAGCAGGAATAATGTTAAACTGGTATGGTGTCCGGGGCACACCAATATACCAGGGAACGAGAAGGCAGATCGCCTCGCCAAAATTGGCAGCGAGACACCTTCGGACCAGAACCCGCAGTTGATACATTTTATGGAACAGTCTTAATGACATAAATACAGAGGGGTAATGCTCATTGGAAAAAAATAGCAGAATAAGCCCACTTCAAGGCTATCCTGTCAAGTGTCTTTAAAGAATAGACAAAAGAAATGCTCAGGATGACATCAGAGCAGCCACAGAACTCATCACAGGACACCATCGGTTAAACAAACACTTCTACATAATAGGACTTTCAGAGACCAATATATGCAGAGCATGTGGTGAAGAAAAAGAAACAACTCTTCACGTACTAACCCAGCGTGAAGAATTTTAATCCTATCGCCGTAGACTTCTGGGGATGAAAAAAACAACCAGGAAAAGTTTAAAAAAACCCTTAAAGAAAATCTTAGAGCTTTTCAAAAACACTGGACTCCTTTAAGGGGCTATCATCAAAGAGTACAATAAACCAATAGGTCTCCGTACAGGAACCCAAACGGGGACCACCTCTGTGGAAATGATATGTCAAAAAAAAAGTCCTTTAAAGTGAATATGAAATACATATAACAATAACCAATTTTATAAATCCAATATGGTATCTACGAAAATTAAAAGAGTTGACTATCGCATCCCTTAAACTAAATAGGTTGGCTTAATTTTAACAATGTCATGCGATTAACGGATCTGCCTAAGCCACAAATTCTAAATTTTCATATTCGTATTAAAACAATTATTGTAAATTTTTAATTAAAAGTCTTCAATTTTTTTCGAAATTTTTCAGGAACTGATCACAATTTCCACATATTTACTTCACCTTTTCTAAGCATATAAAAGCACAATTCTTTGCTACTTTAATCATCCTCTAATGTGTAATGGTTTCCGAGATCTCTATGTTTTTCATATTGATATATAGACCCTCAATATTAATACAGGGTGACACAGAAAAACGGGATCTTTTGAAAACCCAAAAAAAAAAAAAAAGAATCCAAAAACAAGTTTTTTTTACCAAAAATTTAACCTTTACAACTTACCATTTAAGAAACAGTAATCCAATTTAACAATTTCTGAAAAGAATGTCCTCTAGATGACGTCCTTCTCTACGTATGCATTCTTTCAGCCTGCCGTTGAGGTTCCTCATTACTCGCTGTAACCTCAGCTGAGATACCACGAACTTCCTCTTGAATTCTTTGTTTCAATTCACCCAGTGTCCTTGGCCGAGTCATGTAGACCCAACTCTTGAGGTAACTCCACAAGAAAAAAACAGGGAAAGTTGTCACCGAATCTTGAGATGAGACGGTTACCAAACAATTCTCCACACTGCCATTGATCGCTTTGCAGTGTACGATTTCGCACCATCCTATTGAAATCGGGCTTCATGGAGTTTTGGAAAATCGTTAAAAGCAGTTGCAACAAAAGATGGCAACTTCACGAAGCCTGGCTTCAACAGGATGGTGCGACCGTACACTGCAAAGCGAGTTGGCAGTTGTGCGAGAATTGTTTGGTAACTGTGTCATCTCAAGATTCGGTGACAACCTTCCCTGGTTTTTTCTTGTGGAGTTACCATAAGAGTTGGGTCTACATGACTCGGCCAAGGACACTGGATGAATTGAAACAAAAAATTCAAGACGAAGTTCGTGGTATCCCAGCTGAGATGTTACAGCGAGTAATGAGGAACCTCAATGGTAGGCTGAAAAAATTCATATGTAGAGAAAGACGTCACCTAGAGGACATTCTTATCAGAAATTGTTTAATTGGATTACTATTTCTTAAATGGTAATGGTTACATTTTTGGCAAAAAAAAAATTTCAAAAGTTCCCGATTTTTTGTGTCACCCTGTATTAATATACTTTTTATTAAAATTTTAAAAAAAAAACAATTTGCGTTTACATTTTACAGGCTTTACAAGTTTTGTGGCTGCGTGTCTTCTCATCTTTGTTTAAGTGACTTTTAGTGGTTTCGCACTAAAAAACTGAATTCACAATAAAAGAACATGTAATTTAAATAGCAATTAACATTTAAAAAACAATAAGCAAGGCTCCTTGTTTTAACTTCAACAAGTCCTTGGCGCATTTTTATAATTAAACTTAAAAATAATTTCACGCGAAAATTTCCATATCAAGCGGTAGCTCGTTTGTATCCTCGTCAACGGAATGTAATGTGATGTGACGTTAAAGTCGAAAATTAGTTAACCTTTGGAGGTAACACGGTTTTTTGTTAAAAAAGAGGCGGGAGCTTAGTATTTTCAAGTGTTATTGTTGTAGCATTAAAAAGGTACCAAATATAACTTAAAGTATATTTGGAAATGACGTTCACAAGAACGGGAGAAAATTAATTTTGACTAGAGCCATAACCATAAAAAAAATGCATGCTTCTTTAAAAAAAAGAAATATGTAAAAATCTATGTGTCAGTATTTTGTTTCAGGTATTTTTTTTATATTAATTTTTAATTTTTAAAAAGCACTACGATTTTGTATTGGATGCACATACAGTGCAGGGTGTCCCACAAGGTATGCCTTTGCTAATTTTTGCATAAATCGAATGTTTAGAACCTAAAAGAAAGGTTTTTACAAAAAAAATTCAAGAAATCCATTCATATACAGGATGTCCCAGTTATCGTGAACAGCATGGAAATCTCGTAAACGGTAAGAGATACAGAGTTGGTTAAATGGGTGAGAATGATCTATGATTTAAGAGCAACTGTTCTATGAAAAAAAATCTTTACAAAAATTACTAGTTTTTGTGTTATTGAAAAAAAAAACATCAGGTTTTCGATTTTTGCTTATAACTTGCTTATTTAAAATCACACTCAAAACATTTTTCACTAAAATTAATTTTTTACTCGAAAACTAGGTTTCGCAGGAAACGTTAAAAAATAAACCCAAACAAATCAAGCTTTAAGCAAAAAAATTTATTGCAAAATTTCAAGCATCCAAAAAGTTCTGATAAAAAAACCAACAGGGGTCGTACTTTTCAGCCCCTTGTGAAGGTGGGAGATAATTAAAAATATTACTATGAGAAATAAAATAAAAGCCTGATTTTACCGCTCCCCTTTAGGGGGGGGGTAACTCCGAAAGGAGGCAAAGAAAAAAATATATACAAAAGCTCCCCCTTAATTTTCGATAAGGAATTACCTCCCGAAGTTTTTCGCAATATTTAATACTCACCCTGTACAGGGTGGGCAAATTTCGATGTTTTCATAGGGAATCTCGGTAACTATAAGAGGTATCAAAAAACGAACTGCGCATCCTTGATCTCTTTTTTCGAGAAAAAGTTAATGGCGAAAACTAAAATTGGTTATCGTCTTTTGTTTTCGAGTTATCGCCGATAAGTCGATTTTTCGACTTTTCGTTTTACGACTGTATCTCGCTTGTTTATGAAAATAAACAAAAATAATTGTGACGTTCTACAGGCACTTTTTTGATAAGAATGCAGTGGCGTAGACAATTTTTCAAAAACTATTCCGAAAGTCAAGTTGTGTTTTTTTAAATAGAACCTATAGTTGGCTATGGCTTATTTAAATCTCTTATTTTTTTGTCTTTCTAAATATATAAAGGTTAATGTATTTATTTTCAATAAAACGCAAGTTACGGAGGTTTTTTAGTTTTTTTTTTTGAACAAAATTATAGTAGGCTATGAAAACAAAAACAAAACAAGGTGTAAAACCTTTTAAAACTCATTTGGTACAAGTTACGAAGGTTTTGTAATTTTGTTTTAAAAAAAAACTAAAAAACCTCCGAATTTAAATAAGTCATAGCCAACTATGGGTTCCATTTAAAAAATACAACTTAATGTCACAACTCGAATTTCGTTTTTTTTTTTGAAAAATTGACTACGCCACTGCATTCCTATCAAAAAAGTGCCTGTAGAACGTCAAAATTATTTTTGTTTATTTTCATGAATAAGCGAGATACAGTCATAAAACGAAAAGTCGAAAAATCGACTTATCGGCGATAACTCGAAAACAAAAGACGATAACCAATTTTAGTTTTCGCCATTAACTTTTTCTCGAAAAAAGAGATCGAGGATGCGCAGTACGTTTTTTAATACCTCTTATAGTTACAGAGATTACCTATTAAAACATCGAAATTTGCGCACCCTGTACATCCTCATAAATTTTTTGAAGTGAATCTAATGATTTTATAAGTTTCAAGAAAGAAAAATGTATACAAGTAATTTGTTTAATTTCCAGACTTTAAAAACAGCCTGTATATCATATTATATTAAAACTAATTTAAATGAAATGTACTTACAGCTGGATTTTTTTGTTTGTGGTAGTTTATTCCAACAGCTATGTGTTTGCAGATGAGATCTGAAAAGAAGAAAATTATAATTAGTTGTTCTAGTTTCAACTAACTCATTATAAGTTTAAAAACAACTTAATAGTGTAATCCATGATTACATTTTAAGCAATTTGTCGGCGCAGCTTTTTTTTACACTCATTTTGTTTTCGTTCTAATGACAATTTTTGAGGGTAAAATTTTGCATAATTTTTGGAACTAGATTTAAACTTTAAAAATAACTAAGTAACTAACACATTTAAACAGATTTATTCGCACCAGACTGAAGTCGATTTAAACGCTTAATTCTTTAATTTAGGTTCTTAAATGATTTGTCCACGGTTTTTGCAAACTTACAAATTTATTGGGAGCTACTTTTTATTTTCTGATGTTGGTTAAGACTTTTTTAAAAGGTAACTTTGTTATAATGTTTTACATTCTTACCAGAAAAATAGTTAAAATATACATTGCAGAAGATAGAATTTAGAAGTTTTTGAAATTGCTGATTGAAAATTATGAAGTGTTTAAAAGAAAATTGAATATGTCAAAACCAGTTCCAATAAATATAAAATCCAATTATATGTTAAAAAAGAGCTCGCAACCGTCTAAATATTATCTAATAACTATAAAAGCCCTATAAGTTCACACAAAGAATTTATACGGCTGGGGAATTTCGGTGGAGAATGGCAAATTCACAAAAACGACAATGTTTTGCTATTAAATTTCGGAACGCGTAGACGACCCATTTTACATCCGCGAAACTAAGTGTGTCTACACAGTTGTAGGAACCGTTAAGGTTTGAGTGTTTTATTAGACAGTTGTATAACCAAAGATAGGGGCATTATTTTTTGTATATCTTGTAACACAGCGCTATGGTAATAATTTGAGCTTGTGATTACTCAAATTCAAATTGCATGAGTTCAAAAGTACAGCAAAAATCGCCAAACATGAATATATTGGCTAGGTTTATAGATAATTTAAAAACACTTTTGCTGAAAGGAATTACTACATATTTACTTTGTATATAATTAAAATTATAAGTTGTTTCGTTTGAAGTGTCATATCATAGGTCAAAATGTCGTGTAAAAAAATGCGTTTCACTATATTTTCTCAGTATTGATAATCGTGGTATTTCTGATAACAAAAGAATCGGTTGATAAGACAAAAGTGTGTAAAGTTTTAATCTAATTGCAGATATAGTCATATCAGATATCTATGTTCGAGAAATAAACAGAAAACTTCGTTTTTTTTTTAATTTTCATGTCTCTGGAATAGCCTAAAGTCTTTGCTTACTGTCCCCATCCGCCTTCTTCGCGGTCGACCTCTTTTTCTCTTCGTGCCTAGACCACTTTCTAGTAAAATATTTGTTATTTTCTTATGTTATAATCTGCTGATATGCACTAGCCATCAAGTTTTTTGATTTTCTCAATGGTTCTCGTTTAGTTCAGTTCCATGTTTCCTGATTTGCTTTTTTTGCCACCAGTCTCCTTTTTTAAAACCTCCATATTAAGATTTCTTTCCCGGGATCCCGGTCCATTTTAACCTAATTTATATTTCCCTGGAAATACTTATTGACCCACGAAATCCTGGGATATTTGAAAAACGTTACTTTTTTTGTTTTGTGTTAAGATCTTTGTAATATTATCATACCTTACAACAACTTTTTATAAAAGTCTTTACTAACATTAAATTATAGAAAACTTATTTCTTTACTTTTAAATAACAAATCATGTTCATAGGTAAAGTAGCCCGGTCTTCATGACAAAGTTTATATCATCAGAATACGTTTACAGTTCTATTTTTGTGAACCATGGTAATGTGAAGCAAAATAGGTTAAAATGAAATGTTATTGATAAAAACGATGTGTCTTTGCTGCTAGATGCTCTCAAGACAATTTCACCTACATTAATAGTGACTGAAAGAACATTTTATGCAGCAGGACTTTCTGTTAATAGTTCTAGAATCTACGCCGAAAGGGTGTGACTCCTTCACACTGGCATGTTACGTAAAGAGGAGTTCCTTCTTCTTCACCACATCCTCTGCATATATCGGTCTCTGAGAGCCCTATTATGTAGAAGTATTTGTTTAGCCCACAGTGTCCTGTAACGAGTCCTGTGGCTGCTCTGATTTCTGTTTTACTCATCCTGAGCATTTCTTCTGTCTTTTCTTTAGATCAAAATAAATACATTAAATCTTATACAGGGTGTCACACAAAAAACGCCGCAACCTGTAACTCCGTTGTTTGTGGTCCGATTTTGATGAACAAAAAAGTAAATGAAATGACTCCCCAATTACTATAAACCGAATTGGATTTCCATTTTTTTCAACTTAAATGTCAAACGATAGTCTTTTTATTTTTCAAATGGAATCATCTATTTTTTTTTACTAATTCTGGTAGATATTTTTTTATCTGAATTCAATGATGTAATAATAAGTTGATTTTAGTGCAAAACTAATAAGAAATAAAAAAAAAGTTTAACAGCTGTGCTGTGGAAAACAAAAAAATGTTTTACAACAGAAAAATAGAAACTTAGACCAACAAAAAGACAACACTGACGTTTAAATGACATTTGTTGATTAAGATTTTTTTGTTTTCCACGGCACACTTGAAAATTTTGTGAAACCAAACTTATTTCTGTTAAACTTTTATTACTTGTTTCTTATTAGTTTTGCACTAAAATCATCTTATTATTACATCATTAAAAAAATTTGAAGTACATTTAAAGAGGATTCAGAAATATAAAAATATACAGGGTGTTCAAAGTTTGAGTCCATTTCTGGCTGAACCAGAAGTCGTATTGCAACCTCAATATTTTCATCTAATCCGGAACATACGATAATGGTCAGATACCAAACACCATTGTATAACTCTTAATAGTATCTATTCTAGATATTTGCCTGTTTCCATTTTTTTGCGCAACAGAGAATAATTTTCCTAAGGAATTTTTTGTTTAAAATTTTCCTATAACGCACCGTGGTTAAGTTAATTTTTTGTAATCATCAAATTCACACATTTTTCCAACGGGACAACTTTAAAATGTATTATTTTGCTACCTTAAAAGTAGTGTTGCATTTAATTCTTTTTACAGGTTTAAGAGATAAGAAAAAGCAAACGGAATACTACAATTTATTATCGTCCTATTTATAACTTACATAAAAGCTTACCGAATGCGGGATAAACTTTTATTCTGTTTGTTTTAGAAACGTATTTTAAAAGATTAGGAGAGACGCAAAAATGAGATAAGTAAGTATTAAAATAAATGCGACACAGACAAAGCTAAAACCGTAATGCAAAAGCAGTGTAATGTTTTCATTGCTAAGCCGTTTATGCCATTTTTACAGGAAATACATTTTTGAAATAAACAACCTCGTACTGTCATCCAGAATCTGCAGTTAAAATAATTCTTCCATAAATAATGATGAAATGCAATTATACAAACTAATCTTATTTTCTTGAATAAAATATAAGCGATGAATAACAGTATCTATTGGATAAATAGGACTGGTTTCATCGCTCATTTTGACAACGCACCGCAGCTGAAATATTCCAGAATATTCCATAGTAATGACATTCAAGGGATGTAATCATAGCCGGATCTACATACAGGCAAATCTAGGCAATTGCCTAGGGCGTCGAACAAAATGGGACGTTTTTCCTCCACAAATCATAAAAAATAGAGACAGCGCTCACACGTCGAGTACTTAAACCTAATATTTATATTATATTAAGAATATTTCTATGCACCCATTTGACTAATTCTTCCGCGGAACGTAGTTTTTCCTTATTAACCCGCCGTGACTCGCGCGGGGTGTTCCAGACACCCAGCCTCTTTTTTATTGTGTCTTTTTTTTGGTTAGGCTTTATGACCCCTACTTTTTAGTAGCTGGAGTTACATATGTTTCCAACCTTTTTTTGTGAAAATGACTAGTTTCTTTGCTTTTTTTAACGAGTTATAATTTTTTTTTTCAAAACTACGCGTTTATTTCTAAGTAATAAGTACCTATACTGAAGCATATTTGCAATTTTGTATGCCACTATAGTTGACATCGCTCTATAAATTTGCTTACATTTTCTATGAAACTTATGACAGAAAGAAAATACCTGACTGTAACTTATCCTTGCTGTACCGTTACTTATCCCTTAGGATAGGTACTTGGTACTTACACAGAACTATATCGTGTTACATCGTGTTGGTACAAAATAGCAGATATTTTATTTTAATTAGTGTATTCTATAACCAAATTATTTTTATACAGTCCTGCATTAGTGCGTCGGGCTTTCATAGAGCCCCGCCCGTAGGAGATAGAAAAAAACTTAAATACAAAAAGTTATTGGTTTCAAAAGATCTACCTCTTAAAATTATTTTCAGCTATACAGGGTGTCCCATTTTCGTGCCATAACAAAAACAAAGATTTTTTAAATGGAACACCCTGTATATTTTTAGGTCTTCGGATGTCATTTTTTAACCTCTACATGAATGTCTTTTCATTTTTTGATTTTGTGTCACCGTTGCCAACTTATTAATTTTATTAGCAGGCCCAACTTTAAAAAATCGTAGCGACCTCGTTTCTTGAAGTTAAGAAATAAGTTTTATCAATAATGTTAGTTCGGTTAGAAACCAACATTTTAAAAATAAAAAATAAAAATTTATTGATACAGGGTGTTCACAAAAAAATGCCAAACTTTCCAAACTTCAAAGTGACATAACTTATTTTTTTCAAATGTAAACACCCTTGTTTTATTATGCTATTCGATAGCATTTTTTTTCCCCTTCAATTTTTATGGGGGGTGTCCTATGTCTAAACCCCGTAGTTGTTGAGATATTCAATACTTTTCAAAAAAGTAGCCATTTAATTGCATTTTTATGCACCGAAGTAGGCCGCGCTTATGCAAAACAAGTGCCAAAATGTAAGCAAGTGTCAACTTAGCATTTGAATAAGTTTAGAATTTAAGCGGATATTAATTACGTAATAAAATTAATCGTTTTTATTCAAAAACTATGGAAAGTAACAAATTGAAAATAGGTAGGTACATAAAAGAGAAACGACTACAATAAATGTTCGAAATGTCTTCCATTTTCATCCAGGCACAAATCTATTCTCTGCTGAAAAGATCTTTGCACTCTTCTTAAAATTTCAGGTGAAATACTTGTAAAAACGTCAACAATTCGTTGTTGCATATTTATTGCTGTTGTCGGTGGTTCGTTATACACAATGCCTTTCACGTATCCCCACAAAAAAAAGTCAAGTTTAGTCAAATCCGGTGATCTGGCGGGCCACCTGGTGGGTCCACTTCTACCAATCCACTGGTTGGGAAAAATGCCATCAAGATATGCCCTAACGTCTCGCGAAAAATGTGCAGGCGCCCCGTCCTGTTGGAACCACATCCTGTTTTTTGTATACTGAGGTACATGATCTAATAATGCAGGACCCTGTATAATAAAAATTATAAGTAAACAAAAATAAATTTAGTTTCATAATTTATTCTTTCCAACCCGAGTAAAATACTTTTTTGTTATAACTCTATCAATATATTTTGCTACTACAACTAGTAAAAATTGAAAATAAATTTACAACAGCTACAGACTACTCCGATGAAAAATCGATTTTCCTGAAAAAAAGCAAGATCCAAATTGTAATTTTTATATATGATTTTGTGTAAGTTGTTTTGTAATAATATGGTGAAATCTCTCTTAACGGACACCTCCGATAAGCGGCCACCTCTCTTAACCGGACGATTTTACGGGAACCGACATTTTTATATTGATACTTCCAGGGGTTTGGAGCAGTCCAATTTTTTAATTGCTCCGCTCCAGATCCGCTCCGGCATCCAAATGCCTGCTCCTGCTCCGCTCCATGCTCCAAATATAAATATTTTATAATTTAATCACCGAGAATTACATGTAATTTCAACATTATATACTTTAACGGTAAAATATACACCTTTTTCCTTTTAATAATCCATATAAACCAGGTGCCATTAAGATATCAAAGATAATTCGCAAATTTATGTCGTAATCTGTTTAAGTTAGATTAACGGTGTCATGTTTGACAGCTCAATCATACCTGGAGTACATCAACAAAATGTATTTATACAATTTATCATGCACTAACCAGTTTATTGCGGATGATCAACACGATAACGTATAGAGAGGTTGGTTTATGCATTAGCAGTCCACGTGCAAACACCGTGATTACTAAAATTTAACAGTTTGAAAATTTAATTATCATTAACAACGATTATATCTGCAATAAAGGAGCGCCGTGTAAATCAACTTTTGAAGTTGATGTGATATTATGATGATTTTATTAATACCGTTTCAAATAATGCTGACGATTAATTAAGTGTACATCTGTAAATTATTGAAGAGTTGAATGATAAGCAGGTTGTTTAAAAAAATAGATTACAGTTGACTATAAAAAGATTATCCGTTATGTGAGCTTCATTTAGACTTAACCCTTTCACAGGCCGTGGGAAGTATACCTACTTTCCACCGGAATAATTAGTCCATGGAAAATCTCTTTACAGCCTATGCTTGGGCCTGCCTGAATAAAAATTTTGCAGACCACGAACAAAAAAACTTCCTACTACACCAAGAGTCGCAAATGCCGGCCTACGGGCTAAAACGGCCGATGATAACAACCAATCCGGCCCGCTGCTTGAGATAGACAAAAATGTATGTTGTTCTATATCGTTTTATAAAACACCAATGACCCGTTCTGGAGAACTGGAGAATATAGGGCTCGCCAAAAGATTTTTTACACCCCTCATATCTAAACTTATTCCGGCCCTTGTCATCCTATTAACAGATGAAGAACACCTGGATGACGATTTACACATGGAAGATTAAAACATTGAAACTGGCTGAATCTTTCGAAGATAAAATAACCATACCTTAAGAGCGTGTTGATGACAAATAGATGAGAAAGAAAAATAAAACGCCTGTTAAGAATAAAACATCGTTAATAATTATTCGATGCTGGAAAATAATACATCCGACTAGGAAAAGCTAAGGTGAAAAAACAAATTTCCATGTCTAATAAGTCGCTTTATAAAGTTTTTAGAATGTTTCATTAAGTGTCTTCACATAACGAGCAGAATTTATGGTTTCCTTAAGGATCAATAATTTCAACCCGAATGCATCCCAGAAAACGGTGCTCATAACTTTACCAGCAGATTGCACTGTGTATGCTTTTTTCCTGGTTGTACAATTCAAGTAGTACCATTCCATACCCTGCCGTTTTGTTTCATTTTCGTAATGATGAAACCAGGTTTCATCGCCTGTCACAATAGGTACTTATAAAATATCAGCTCCTTTATATCGATATCTCTGAGGAGGTCTTGAGTGATAATTTTTCTCTGAACTTTGTGGTCTTTTGTACTGTCAACAAACAAGGGACCCAGCGAGCAGAAACTTTTTGGTAGCCTAAGCTTTCAATCGTTTTCTGCACGGTGTCTTATTCCAAGTTTTGCTGCAATTTCATTAACAATGACACGTCTTATTGCAAACTTTAAAAGTATGAAATTAGGTATTCCAAGATTACATAAAGGCGTTTGTCGCCTGGCGTTATCAAACTTAAACAAGCCTACATAAATTTAGAGAACCGATAGTCAAATTATTTATTTTTTATTTGCGTCCTATTGATTACAAAAAAGCATGGCGTCCCACGCATTATATAAATTAGCATGTGTATCAACATACACCCTGGATCTCAATCCAATACAACTCCTGGACAACACTCCAGATCAGCAACCTGGACAACTATCATACTGTCTGGTCACGTTGGGTACCGTTGGCATGCTTTGATGGCACCTGGGTGGACACTCCGGTGTACAGCCGGATTCCTACGCTTACTGCGCCTCATCACCCAGGTGTACCCTCATGGGGGCACCCCCCATAGGGCACCTACGGCCGGGAGGTGGACCCGCAAGCCCACTACCCCCCCCCCCCCAGCCCTCTGTATGGAGAAATGGAGAGAAATTAGCAGCATGATTAGTACATTACCAAATGATTGCAATCCAAAACACAATAGCACAAATAACATAATAATCATCAATAACTACAACTAGAGGCCATCTAATACAATCGCATACTACATGCACTACACAATGGCTAGCCAACCCCTCATCTTATAACCTCACAGCATCATGTACACATAACATGTATCATTCTAACAACTTATACTAAGACTGTTGAAAGTGAACTGTATATCTCAAGTGCCCCCGCAAGGGCGTCTGGCGAACATATAAACATTTTTGGGTCACTTTTATACCTGCCTCCAACGAAACCAAGAACTAAAATGCAACATACTATCTTCGTTTAAATGTAACACATGCTTCAGTGTATTATGAAAGTAATTATTAGCATCTTAAATTCAATAACTAATTTATCTTAGATTATCAATTATCATAAACGGAAAATAAAGGTTAAATACCTTAGACAAAAATATGAGCCTTTCATAACATTTCCAAAACGGGAAAGATCTTTCTTCAAAGTTAACATCTAAAATTCTATCTACTCGATTTTATATCAGCAGTGAAATGCAGTAGCGAATTTTCAAACTGTGTTTTACATCGAGTGTGGCCTGGTTTCAAACGATAACAAATTGTCGCTGTGGCAAGTTTCTTGTTGCACGTTATTAAAACAACTTGTTCCAACAAACGACAGATTTATTGCTACACCAGTATTGTTCGAGATATTCAAGGCAGCCTTAAAAGACACAAGAGCTCATGTTTGCCAGCTATTTTTGTTTTCGAAGCGAAATATAAGAAGAAAACTTTGTTTATGTTTATGCCATGCTGGATAACAATAATCTATATGTGTTGCATGGATAATGTCGTTATTATAAGAGTCACATAGTCTGGTAAATTAGCAAAGTTGGCATTTTAACTTGTTTGCAAATATCATATTTAAAGCACGAACGAACGATCTTTTCACATTTTTCTGCCCAACCCAATATTAATACATTCTCCACAAAAACAAGAAAACCAAAGTAAAACAATAAAACAAAGCCCTCCGTTGGGTTTTTATTAAAATTTAAACATTTAAGAAATAAAACACAGAAGCTACTTCAAAGAAAGGCGTTTAGCTCAATAAAATGAAAGAAATTCTTATGTATAGGAAAAATATGCAAATAATGCATATTTAAAGAATACAACATTAAATCGACTGCACTTGTTTTCCTAACCAAGTTTTTGTATAAAAACTTTCCAGCGTCCAACTTTTAGTACTTCAAATCCACGTATTCGCAACAAGAATTTTAAAAAGTTGTTATAAAAGCCGTAAGAAAAAAAAATTACATTGCGGCTCCAATGAGTCAAATATTCATGTACGAAATATTGTTTATCAGAACTTTTTCGTTCTAATACAACGATTTCTGTTACAAACTTTTTCATTTGAACATTAAAGTGAAATGGTATGTTGTTTTACTCGAGCAGACATTTATACATTTATACAGTGATGCGCAAAATTATGGGAACCGATAAATATCTAAAACATCATTAAAGATAGGTACTACAATAAATTTTGGTAGCGAAGCATTATCGTAGTTTTCGGATTCGATGAAAATACTGAGGTTGCAATAATACTTCCGCTTCAACCGGAAACGGACTCAAACTTTGAAATATTAAATAGAACACCCTGTATATTTTTACATTTCTGGATTCCTCTTAAAATGTACTAGGTTTTATGGGTCTAAAGTCAACCGTTTTCGTAAAATTTACATTTTTATGAAAATTTTATGCGAACCAGCACTTTTAATTATTTTTTTTTAATTCTTTAAAAATGCAGTATAATTTCGTTTAAAAATTAGATTGACAATAGACTACTTTGCGCTTTGACAAACTTGTGAAACTTTAAACATCGACAATTCAAGTTTTTAAATACAACACCCTATATGTTTTTACATAGTTTTGTAGACAATTTGTTTATCTTTCAAAAACATTAACCATGTTTTATACCTAAAACCGATATTTTTCAAGATATCGCTATTTTATTGTAAATTATTAGGGAACGTAATATTTTCCAGAAGGCCATGATGGTAGACAACGGTAATTTTAAAACAATTAAAAGACAAAAACAATTCCCTACAATTTTTCGATTTTTTTATAATGTAGATGTAAATTTACCTATGTAAAAATATGCAGGGTGATTAAAATTCGAGTTTAAGCATGGGGATCTCGCTTATTATAATAGCTAGAATATAGCAACAAGATATTTGAAAAAATAATCTACAATAGAATTGAAAATTACTTAGAACACTATAGCATAATAAACAAAGCTCAAAATGGATTCAGAAAAGGCAAGACAACTACCCGCGCTATTTACATGGCAATCAGAAATGTACTTCAATCCCTCAATAAAGACAAACCATGGTCATGTGTGTTGATCTCTCAAAAGCTTTCGATAGTGTTGACCACGAGATACTGCTAACGAAATTAGAAACTATGGTATACGAAGGACCGCCCATAACCTTATAACATCTTATCTTTCGGAAACAAACCAATACGTTGCCGGAAAAGACTTGTCAGGTAAGTTTCTAAAATCCAACAAAAAGAAAATCAAAAAAGGAGTCCCGCAAGGATCAATCTTAGGCCGCCTCTTATACATACTGCACACAAATGATCTTCCAGATTTTGTCGAAACTTACCTTTTACAATTTGCCGATGACACATTTGCTATTATTAGTGACTCAAATTCCAAAAACTCTGAACAAAAACTCTTTGACTGTTTAGGCCAACTCCAACATTGGTTTACGTTAAATAATCTAACCTTAAACGTCAATAAAACGCAAGTTGTAAAATTTTCACAAAGTAAAATAACCTCCGACTTAAAATTTCAAAATAATTCCACAAGTATAAATGTTGTTAATAAAATATCTTTTCTTGGTTTATGTCTTGACTCTAGACTGGACTTGTCATACCACATCGAACGCCTGTCACGGTACCCTTTTGCACTAAAAATCCTAAAAAAATTGGTCAATGCAAACGCGGCCAAAACTGCATATCATGCATATGTCGAATCTAGGTTACGCTATGCTGTAATTTTTTGTGGTAACGCTAGTGACTCAGAACGCCTCTTTATTATACAAAAGCGATGTATAAGAAATATATTTGGTCTAATTTACCGAGATCACTGTAAAGACACTTTTCGTGACTATGAAATATTAACCTTTTACGGCCTATTTATCCTCGAAGCCATCCTTTTCGTAAAAAATAATGTAGATCTGTTCGAAGAGAATATGGAATCTTGTTAATAAAAATATAGGTAAAATTAAAATTTAAAAAAAAATTGTACTTTCTCAAAATAACATAGATATCTGTAACCCAAAACAAATAGCAAATTGTTTCAATGAACATTTTGCAACCATTACCGATAAATGTTTGGTAAAAAAGTTTGGTCAAAATAGATCCCAAACTTGTTCTTTGCCTTCACAAAGAATATCTAATACCTTTTTCCTTAGAGAAACTGAAGTAACTGAAATAAATAAAATCATTAGCAAATTAAAAAATAAAAACAGTACGGGATTAGATAACATCCCCACTATGGTAGTAAAATCTTTAGGTAAGAGTATAGCCGAACCAATTGCGTACTTAACTAATTTAATTATTAACACTGGGCAGTTCCCTGATCATTTAAAGATGGGTCTAATAGTTCCTATATATAAAAAGGGAGACCCCAATAGTATTGATAATTACAGACCAGTACAATTATCAAGTGTAATATCAAAAATAATAGAAAGATTATTATACGACCGAATCTTAGAATTCATTAATAAAAATAATATTTTAACAGCATGTCAGCACGGATTTCGTACAGGGAAGTCAACTGAGGGTGCAGCCATAGATCTGTTAGAATTTGTGTACAAAAAAATTGATGAAGGAGCATGTCGCTGGCCTCTTCTTTGACCTCTCTCGTGCCTTCGACAGCTTAAATATAGTATTTTTAATTGAAAAATTGCATTGTTACGGGTTCAGAGGCCCGATTATAAAAATATTAAGTTCCTATCTAAGTCATAGACAATTGTACACAAAGATTGAAAACACGAGGTCAGAGTATGGGACCATAGATATAGGGGTTCCACAGGGTTCCGTGCTGGGACCTCTGCTGTTTTTAATATTTGTAAATGAGCTACCAGAAGTCTTAACTGACGGTAAAGTAACAATGTTTGCAGACGACACTACAGTGGCGGTCTCGGCGCGGAATCCAGATGAACTCAAAATCAAAGTCAAAAACATAATTGACTACTTCAACAATTGGTGCTATTCAAATAGCCTTATGTTAAACATAGACAAGACTGTGTACATCAATTTTAGGTGTACTAGTAAAAAACCAAAAATAGAAATTGATAATATAAAATCAAACACGTGTGCAAAATTTTTAGGTTTATACTTGGACGAGTTTCTAAACTGGTCAGAACATATTGACCATGTATGCAAAAAAATTAATTCTGGTTATTATGCCATTGCAAATTTAAAAAATACGTTTGACATAAAATCGCTACTGAATGTTTATTACTCAATTATATACTGTCACTTAAATTATAACGTGGTTATGTGGGGAGATAGTACAAATTGTCACAGAATATTTGTTTCACAAAAGCGATGTATTCGACTAATTTTTAATATACCTAACAAAGATACTTGCAAACCTACTTTTGTAAAAAATAATTTGTTAACTTTCCCATGCATTTACATTTATAAACTACTCTTGTTCGTTAAAATTAATGCACATAATTATGTTAAAAATGAAAATGTCCATTCACATAATACTAGACATGGACATTTATTTGTTGTTGATCAACATAAATCAAGTAAATTTAAAAAATCACCTAGGGAAAAAAATGTTTAACAAGATACCTAATAATGTGAAACACCTAAATTTTAATAGTTTTAAGAAAATGATAAAATAATATTTAATACGGAAATGTTACTATACAGTGGGTGAATTCTTGAACGATTCCGTTGTCGAGACTGATATGTTCTGAGTGTGAACTTTAGTATTGTTAACGTATATTGGCAACTGGTACTGTAATGTCATGTATGTTTCTACTTATGTTTAGCATTTTGCTAATTTTAAAATGTTTTTTTTTTTAGGATTACCTTTTAGGATTACCTTTACAATGTAATATATATTACTTATTTATAATGACGATGTGCATAACATGTATCATGTTCTAACACATAAAGGATATTATTATTATTATTATTATTATAAGAAATCATGCAGCCAATACCCGACATAAAAAAAACCTAAAACCCGATTGCTTCAAATATACCTATCTTCAAAAAAATGTTGCCTCCACAATTATTTCTATACGAAAACGGTTGACCTAAGACCCATATAACCTTATAAATTTTTTAAAGTAAATTTTAAGAGGAATCCAAAAATGTAAAAATAAATTTAACATATCACCTGAGCGTATAATAAATCTTCCCACCCGCGAATTGAAGAAGAAATTAAGAAAAGTTCTGATTTCTAAAGCTTACTATGGAGTAAGCGAATATTTAAATGATGCTTCCTTTATAAAATGTTATATTTAAATATAATTTTTCTGTGTTTTTTCTTTTTGTTAACTATGTATATTATTGTAATGTACTTAAATTATTATTATAGGTTTAACTTTGGCAAAGTTGCTAAATTTGGTGCTCATTAATAATCCGAAGAGAACTTGAAAATATCTCAAAAACCGGAAAATAGGATTTTTGAACATAGTCCATAACTTCTTTGGAGCATAAAATATTTCAAATGTGTAAAAACATTGCTTAAGCAACTTTTTAATCCGCATCGGGCAGTAATCACTAATTTATTCTAGGTTTATTCGTTTTTGTTTTATAACAACCAACTTTATTTTTTCTTATGGGCTCAATTTTTGCTATTTACATAATTAAATAGAATGTTTTTTTTTCTGAAAAATTGACGTATCACACATAGTATTTTACTTCTACATTCATTGTCAAATTTGTAAAATGGCGTTTTGGACAACAATATCTATAAATCAGGCAGCCTGGTCGTTGTAGTTTATGTCGTTACCATAACAACCAATCTACAAATACAATACAAAAGACCTATTACATGTAATTTTGCATCTAAAAAATATAAAATCTATAGAGTGTTTTATTTAAGAAGAATTTAGGCCTAATCCTTTGGCCGGGGACGAATTCGTGTGTGGGATTAAAGAGGACTGGGGACGAATTCGTGGCCGACCAAGAAAACAAAGTGACGTATCGGTGCACAAAAACAAAACACTGTGTAGGTACTTGAAAATAATTAAAGGTTATGTAGTAAATGACCACAAACAACTTTTGTTCGAAACTGTTTTTGTAAGTTATCACAAGACAAGATATTGACGTTACTTTTTGTACACACTGTATAAATAAAATATTTTTAATACGTTTTATAGTTTTTTCAATTAAATTACATTGAAACTAATTATTATTTAGAAAACAGACACTTATTGATGAACATTTAAAAATCGTAAATCAGACACTTATTTCAGGACAGAGGGAGTATAATATTTAACTTAATAATATAGCGTTTATAAGTTTATATTAACTATAAAGCGCTTTATTAAACTATGTTGCAATTAAATCCAGCAGTTTCACACATCAATCGGATTTTTCTATGGAGCAAATAATTTGTTCTTGATAAATATTCGTTATTTTTTTAAAACGTACTTGCAATAACACAAAAATTGTCCACTAAACCCACTCATCAAATTTAACTAAACGAAGAAGTAAAATCACCAACTTTAACTATCATGACACTTGCATAAGTAGAAATATTGCATGCAACTAGTAAATGTATGCTCAAACTTACATTGATACACCGGAAGTTCCGTACGTAATAAAATTATATTCACATGGAACAATGATGACATCGTAAAACCAGCGAAGGAATATGTTTTTGTAGCATTCACCTAATAAGTATTTAAGACATAAAAGATTGGTTTTATTTGGAACTTTATTGATATATTTACGAGTGCTGACTAACTTAGGAACACCAAAAAGAATAATGGTGGATTGTTTAGTTTTAGTTTATATCGACAACGGATAAAGCCAAGTTCCATCGGTTCAGGATTTTTTGCTCTACTCGAATAAGGCCGAAGAAGAATTAATAATGGTGCGTTTAAAGTATAAAACCATGGTAACAGACGAACGATGATCCTTCAATCTGTCTGAGTACCATTAACCCAATACAAAAACATTATTTACCGCTTTCGATAAAAACGAAAACATTCATTCCGAGTACAATATCTACAAAAATAGTAAATGAAAGCCCATGCACAATCAAGTTGGCACGGCTGTAAAGTTATTGAATAACAATTCTATTGTGGGTGTTTTTAGATCCAATCCATCCCTTAAATAAAGTGATGTGGCCACCAAATAAATTTTTTCTGCGTCCGTCCAGAAAATCAGTTGTTTCCGATCAATTTTTAGACTGGAAATACATCTGTACTGGCCCAGGACAGAAAGTAACTGGTAACCATGGTAATGAGTTGTCTTTAGCGACCTAGGCCGAAAAGTAGCTGGTTGCCATGGCAATGAGTTGTTTTGTTGATTTGCGCTGTCAAACAAGCGTCATTATACCACCAAGCGAATCGTCACCTATAGTTTGTTAAGTTATTGTTTAATTATGGATGGTGACGATAGTGATTTTGGTGTCAGTGGCGGACAATATTGTACGTAACATACCCGTAAAGCGTTTCCTTTCAGGACTCGCCTACGGCTCGTCCAAAAACTGCCTGCTCGTCCAGTAAAGTACCACTTTTCGGTCTTGTTACGTAAATAAGTGCTCGGAAGAAAAAACTGTATAAAATAACGAATCAACTTTCTATCTCAAACCGCGTTTAGCCACAATCGACCGATCCCGCAGTTATGACTCACCCTGTATACAGTGTGGCTGGTTTTTCATTGTCCAGCTTATATCTGCTGAAATATTAATGTTACCAAAAAAAGTTAAATGAGAAACTTATTAAACAAAAGCTGGTCTACAAAATTGTGCTAAAAATTTTGTTCCATAGCCTACCAGTTTTTCGGAAAAATATCCAACTTTTGTTTTTTAAATAGAACACCCTGTATATTTTTATAGAATCACATTCTAAATCAATTTCTCTTCACAATG
>OX393582.1:37015876-37129282 GCA_947652605.1 Elmis aenea | reverse complement strand
AAGAAAATCGCAAAAGAACCATTTTTTATTAATTGTATTTTAAAAGCGTACGTTATTAATTAATTTACATTAGTAGGTTTTGAAAATTAAACAGTAAAAAATTAAAAAAGAAAATTAATTAGGTTACTTAGATAAACACTAAATTACTGTAATAAATGTTCAAAATGGTGTCCTTCCTGCTGAAAACATTTTTGTAAGCGTTTTTTAAACGATTTTACTGCACTACAGCCCTTGTTTTCATTAATAATTTTTTGGAATGCTACGCGTATTCTATTTTTCATATCTTCAACAGTGGTAGGTGACATGTGATAAACAATTTGTTGCACTGTACTCCAAACAAAAAGGTCCATAATCGTTAAATCGTTAAATCAAATTTTGCGTCAAACGGTGGCGGATACAAAGAAAAATTAAGACACTTTTTATTTAGAATAAAATTTTCTACTGTTAGGATGCCTTTTTGAATACCTAATAACTGGGGCGTTAACTACTTTAGTTTACATGGTTCGCATTATTTTACTTACAAGTTTAGTGTTATTTATTATAAACACATGGGTTCCCGAGGCAGGCAGAGGCTGAAGCCAAGCGATTGGTGCCAAGGTGTATGCAGCGTACATAAAACAAAGAAGCTTGTGCCACTGATAACATTTAATAATTAGTAACAATTATGTACTCACCGGGGGGAACCCACCCCCGCGTGTGATGCCGGATCGCCAGGGATAATATAAGCCCATCACCATATTATAGTAACACACATAAATCTCCACTAAAGCCAAGCATAAATCAAGGTGGTCTCACTCGCACACAAAGCTGAAAGGCAAAAGCATGGCGTCCCACGCATTATATAAATTAGCATGTGTATCAACATACACCCTGGATCTAGTCCGGTACAACTCCTGGACAACACTCCGGATCAGCAACCTGGACAACCGTCCAACTAACAGGCTCTCTGGTCACGTTGGGTACCGTTGGCATGCTTTGATGGCACCTGGGTGGACCCTCCGGCGTACGACCGGATTCCTACGCTTACTGCGCCTCATCACCCAGGTGTACCCTCATGGGGCGGCTGCGGCCAGGTGTGGGCCAAGACACACAGCATAGACCCACCACCCAGGGGCACCCCCCATAGGGCAGCTACGGCTGGGGGTGTGAGCCAAGACACACAGCATAGACTCACATTCCCCAGCACTCTGTATGGAGAAATGGAGAGAAATTAGCAGCATGATTAGTACATTACCAAATGATTGCAATCCAAAACACAATAACACAATAACATAATAAACACCAATAACTGCAGTGTTACTTTACTAAAGGCCATCTAATACAATCGCATACTACATGCACTACACAATGCCAACCCTTTTTATGACCACATAGCATCACATACACGTAACATGTATAATTCTAACAACTTATACTAAAGACTGTCGAATGTGAACTGTATATCTCGAGTGCCCCCCCCGCAAGGGGTTGCGTCTGGCCGATACATAATATAAACAGTTTTGGGTCACTTTACCTGCCTCCAACGAAACCAAGAACTAAAACGCAACATACTATCTTTGTTTAAATGTAACATATGCTTCAGTGTATAATGAACGTAATTATTATCATCTTAAATTCAAGAACTAATTTATCTTAGATTATCAATTATCATAACCAGAAAATAAAGGTAAAATACCTTAGACAAAAATATGAGCCTTTCACTACATAAAAACAAGTTCAAGTTTGATTTTAAACATGGCCTTACTGCCGCCACTGGTTGCTTGTGGGCCTTAACATTCTCACCGATTGTGGTAACCTGTAAGGTGGTGGTGTATACCAAATTTGATTTAAATATATCTACTGGTTGAGAAACGGTTAAAAATTATCGATATTTTTTCGAAAATGTCAACCCTGTATCTTTAAAATGAAGCGTTTATGGACCCACGTTGATATGGAATATTCGCTTTAAAATAAATTTTTGTATCGACTATTAAAGTCCTGCTACAAAAAAGTGGACCGCCCAGTATAGAATTTCAGAACTTCGTACATCTTACATGGTAGACATTTTTTAAGTTATTTGAGTGTAAAACTTTTGGTCGATTTCGGTTTTTTCCGTTATACCTCTCACGCAGGCCATGGAATTTTTAAACAAAACAATATCTTGTTTAAAATACACTCCTAAATAGCCGACTTTTGTCCTATTACCCAACCTTGTATTTTTATTAATTATGGAGGTAGCAATAGTGCCACATGGAAAAGTGAAGTACTCTGTGGATGTAATTTTTTGCTCTGTCAACCATATCTCTATCTCTTATATTCGGCATAATCCCTATAGTGACCCGTATTTACACCAAATACATTAAAATATAAAAGTTTTAAAAAAAAGTCAATTTTAACGCATTCTGATCTAAAATATTACGCTTGAGATAAACTTATCAAGACTTTTCAACTGTGTAGTCGTAGATAGCGCTCCAATTAAAACAAAACTGCTTGATTTTTACTTAATATTTTATTTATTTATTTAATATTTCTGACTAATTCAAAAACTTATCAGCACTAGTAACCAACTACCTGATTCTATTTTAAGAAACCGAAGCGGATAAATCACCCACTTTTTAATTTAAAATATTCGTCGATTCAAGAAACAAAAAAAACAAACAAAGAAAAAACAATCTGGAGGAGTGAATCGCATGGCACAAGTAATTCCACCGTTTTATTCTAAGTGGGCGGTTTCCGAAGAGCAGTGAATATTCTCGAGGGAGAACTATTATACTAGAAAAATTTGCTTTTGTGAACGTAGGTATTTGATTGTACGAGAAATATCGCTCACGAAACGGCAGAATTTGTTAACGACTTGGCTTTGACAAGAAAATTTGCTGTAATATTCCGGATAAATACTATCTACCGCGAAAATAATACTAGAACCAACAATATAAGATTGATTGCTAGTTTAAGAGATATGAAACGGAAATTAGATAATGAAGCTAATTAAAATCAAATTAATGATTAAAGTAATGTTAGCTTCGAATTATTTAAGAAATTGTATTGAAATTATCGGAACATTTTCTCTTAAGCTAGATAATTACAGGGTCCTGCAACAGTGCGTCCGGCTTTCATAGCGCCCCGCCCTTAGGAGATAGAAAAAAAACTTAAATACATAAAATTATTGGTTTGAAAAGATCTACGTCTTGAAATTATTTTCAGCTATACAGGAGGTCCCATTTTTGCGCTATAACAAAAACAAAGATTTTTTAAATGGATAGTTTTAGGTCTTCGGATGTCATTTATCAACTTCTACAACTACATGAACGTCTGTTCACTTTTTAATTTTGTGTCAGTGTTGCCAACTTATACATTTTTTCCCGAAAAATCTCACATAAGCAGGGTTGATTTTAAAAAATCGTAGCGACCTCGTTTCTTGAAGTTAAGAGATAAGTTTTAGCAATAATGTTAGTCCGGTTAGGGAGCCATATTTTAATAATAAAAAATTTAAATTTAGTGGTGTTCACAAAAAATATGCCAAACTTTCCAAAATTCAAAGTGACAACTGATTTTTTTTTTCAAATGTAACCACCCGTATTTTATTTCGCTATTCGATAGCTCTTTTTCTCCTCTTCAATTGTTCCCATGTCTAAACCCCGTAGTTGTTGAGATATTTAATACAATTCACCAAAGCAGCCATTTAATTGCATTTTTAATTTTTATGCACCGAAGTAGGCCGCGCTGATGCAAAACAAATGCCAAAATGTAAGCAAGTTTCAACTTGGAGAGTATATGCCGTTTCGCCATAACACTCCGTGACGTCCGTCGTGACTCACCCTGTATAAATTTGTTCTTGTTACATTCGTATTTGTGAATTATTTTAATTAAAATTAAATTAATCGAAAAGTTAAGCTGCCACATTTGATTAATTTGAGTTTTTAAAATTTCTATGCGAAAAACTTTTCCTACACTCGCAATTAGCTATATCACTCCAATAATAAAGTTGGAAAATTGGTTCATGTTGGGTTCGTCCAGTCATTTCAGCTGGTTAATTCTTGTGACATTGATATGGGAATATTTAGGATTTAAGTAACATGATTATAATTAGCAAACTTTGGCCAAAAGTATTCTAATATTAATATATCGTTAAATAATTACAAAATTTAAGGATTTAATGTCGTTTGATACCTATTTCCTTGACGATTCCTTCATTTCAGTTTAAAAACGTTGGCGTGATAGTTATTATATTGACTTAATAAAACTTGTATGAAACTTCTCAGTTGATTAGTGAAGGACTAAAGTCTAAAGTGCAATATTAAAAACGTTTAAGAAATTCCATTAAAGACAGAAAGACGGTTATAGCCAGGATAGACGTTGTCATAACAAATATTAATTCACTTACAATTGTCAGTAGTATATACAGGGTGTTTCTGAACGATGTAGCATAATTTCTTCTGATAAATCTACATTGAAAAATAGGACGATTTAGCCCATCATGTCTTATAGAAAATTGCATCGTTGCTAAGTTACAGCCCCATGAAGAGGGGATGAAACATTGTTGTTTTATTTTTATTGTTAAATCAAGAACGCTTTGACCTACAACATCTATATTTGGCACGTATTCTACAATAGGCAAGTGTGTTCTTATGCATAAGTTTGAGTGAAATCCCACTATAGGGGGCGCTATACAATCGATAATATCAGAGAAATAAGCGGCTGTTTTTTTTTGTCGATCGTAATTTCAATTTTTTATTATAACAGTCAGATAGGTACTAAAATGTACATTTTTAGTAACTTAAAGTTTTTTGATGGGAACCATCGTTTTGGAGAAAAACTCGATATTATTAAAATGTAACTCTGAGATTTATTGAAAGGATTTAGTGCTTTTTGTGCTTCAAGTATTAAATGGATAACCACTTTGGTTAAGGACATGTTTCAAACAATAGTATTTTGGCGCCAATTCGCGCTGGCTCCGCGAAGTTTTCCGATCACATTCAATTTGCTAAAGGATTTAGTGCTTTTTTGTGCTTCAAGAATTAATTTCAATGCTGTACTTTGGGAGATAATTCAAAAATCGTACTTGGGCGCCATTTTAACGCTCACTTCGCGGCTTTGTCTAATCCTGATCGTATTCAATTTTCTAGAGTATATAGAGTATATAGTATATATTTAGCATTTCAATAAACCTCTTAACCAATAACAATGTATATATTTATGGTTGAAACGTGTTTCATTTGCTTGCAACACTTACTTCATTACAAAATAATAAAGAGACGGCTTAATTCTGTACGTTAATTTATTCAATGTACAAATCTAAATGGTATATTTTATGTTTGTAACGTCATCTTAAGCTGATTTTACAAATTTTAGATTAATTTATTTATATTCTTATTTTTATTTCATCGACTTATGTATGATCTGATGTGTTTGAGAAAAAATTCCCGATTGGCCCAATGGACCCCCATTTATTGTGGACCCATAAGCTTTCGCTGTTGTCATAATTAGGGCAAATTTGTTGATACGCCTTCGCTATCAGAAATCCGTAAGTTGGCCAGGGAATCCTACAGATTGGCTAATAAGTGGTACGCAGTTGTCTATCTGCTGATAATGGTCATTTATCAAGTGCATGTCGAAAGTGAATGTTGTGAACTTAAACGTAAGTTTTGATGTTTAAAATTTCACTAACTAAATTGTGAATAAAACATATTTATCAAGGTCTATGAAGTTAGTGCCTTTATCTAACACGAGAACACGACAGAAAAATTATAAAACTTCGTTCCTATTGTACTGTGGCGATTATTATAATTTTATCAAATACTGCATGTTTGGCTATAAATTATTATGAAAACAACACAACCTTAAAAAGTATTAGATTTAGATATAGAGCACATTCATTGTTTATTTAAATACAACTAAATTATCTACAAGAAAATGTAAATAAATAAAGGGCGTCTCATTTAGAAAAATTGACCTATTCGTGTTTAAAATTTAGCTGAATGGTTCCACAAAAACAACCACCCCATGTGTTCTTTTAACAGTTTAGTTATTTAAAAAGCGCTATAAGAGTTAACAAACGTCCAAAATATTTTACAATGGCTTTATTCTTACGCCAATTAAGATAATTTTGCCAAATTTGGCCTATATTTTTATAAAACACCTTAATAACTTAAAAACGATTGATTTTACGCAAAAAAAACCTTTACAGTTTTGAATCCAATTTAATTTTCAACAAAAAAACGATTAACCGATTTTGATTATAACCGGCTTGCATGCCATAGTTTTGATCACAACAATTAAGATTTTAAAATTTGATATTAAATCTTAAAATTCCACCTACATAACTTAATGCCAATGTTATTCATCGATATTACTTTATTGTGTCCATATTAACTTCGTTGTATTTTTTATATTCTACCCCAAAAAAACTGTTTTACGACTGTTACCAATATTTTTACAGGGATTATACTAATTGCAAATCGTGGCTTTACGTAATTTATATATTAGTACCTAATACCAAAAAAAGTCATTCTATGTACATTCTTTCTGTTTTAAGTAAAAGTTTAATACAATAGGGTTGTTACATGTAACATCACATTAGGATAAGAATAAAAATAAAATTAATATACTCTTTAAAACCCACTTATATTATGATATATAGTCGTATGCAGAATTCTTAGAATTGCCACTTCATACAAAAATCTAATATGGCGTCTTACAAACTGATGTTGGTCCAAAATAGAACAAAACGGTTGGCAAAGTCTAAGTAGATCAACGCATAAAAAATACAATGTTGCTGTAGGCTGCTTTTTATTTCTTAATTGCCTATAAAAATAAAGAAAATTTGAAAATCATCGCGCTGTTTTAAATGTATGTCGTATGAGTGTCGCCTACAAATTATCTAGAAAACATTTTGGTTATGTTCATTATGAGACATTTATTTGCAGTGACTTACATGGCGAAAAATTCACCAAAAATGGCGACAGATACTTTTTCTCCTACCATTCCCAGCAATATTTTCCATGAATTAAAGTGCATACTTTGTGATGGTTATTTATCTGTCGGACCTATACATGTGCTGCCTGATGGTACCAACATATGTGGACGATGTGAACCACCACGAGACAGAGCAATTGGCCCAAATATTTTACTCGAAGCAATTTTAAAGAATTTTGAATTTCCTTGTTGCTTTAAGTCCCACGGGTGCGACGAAACAATAATTTTTGGCCAAACCTTACATGAACAACGGTGTTTCCATAGTCCACAAACATGCGCGTTATTACTTTCTGGAAATTGTACATGGACCGGTCAAATCAAAGATATGCCACAACATTTTATTGATCATCACTCCAGTCAGATACTAGAAAATAGCAGCGTTACTATCAATGTTGATGAAATGAAGCAAGAAAACTTCATACACTTATTGAATGGCGTAGTTTACCTCATAAAAATAGATTATAACAATTGTAATCGTGAAATGTATTATTCTTGCTTGTATTATGCGTCAAACAGTTGTTTTATAGCATTTTATCAGTTAATACTAGTTAGCGGCACGAATTCGGATGCAATGATTAAAATACCTAAACCCGAAATGTTTGATAGCAATGCAGATGTTTCGAGGAAATGTTTGCCTTTACATAATTATTTACCGGCTCTTAGTAATCCTAACGAAATTACAATTTGCTTTAAAATTTTAACCGATTTAAAAGAGCAACAACCTAACTGCGATATTAAACCTGATTTGTCTAAAAGTGTCAAATGTTATAAATGTTTTGTCTGGATGACACCACCGGTATTTGAATTATCTTCAAATAAATACTGCAAAGAATGTCGCGATCAAAAAGCTACGAAAGTTACTGACAAAAAGTTTTTAAACTTAATAAAAACACTTGAGTATCCCTGCCGATGGTTAAAATGTAGTTTTGTTGGTGATTTTAGCAACATACGGGAACATGAAAGAATATGCAAATTACGTCTTGAAAAATGTTTGGAGTGTTCTAATGCCTTAAAACTTTCAGATATTATAAAGCATTACAAAAAGAATCATAAATCTATTCATAAAAATTTACCCTTTACTCATAATACTGCAGCATCGCAATTATTTTTCGTAATGAACAATCATAAAGTTACTTTAATAAGCTATGAAAATAGCAATTTTGAGTTTTTCACTTGGGTCTTTCGTTCAACGGTCCCTGTCGAATTTGACTTATTCTTTAAACATGATCACTGCAAACTGGAATCAAATAAATTTTGTATACAAGTAGATTTAAATAATAGTTTTAAAAAGAACCATTCTGATCTTTTGAAAGAAATTCCCAAATGTTTTTCCGAATTTAAATCTACTTTTCCAATTTATGCTGTTATAGACCTACACCAAAAATAACATTCATTGAAATTAATTTACACATTTTCTTAGAATAAAATGTCGTAAAGTAACGGGGCCATCGTTATACTACAGGGCCGACTCCTTCCTACAAAATGCGAGAAAAGTGGTGGGAATAAATGCCGACCGTTCATTATGGCCTTATTTTTGCTGTATCTTTTTTTTTTAATTAAAAAAAAAATTGTCTCCAACAGAGGTGCAATTGTTAAAAAAGCAAAAACTTTTTATGTCATTGTTTGCTTTTTTTTTCTAATTTTTGCTTTATACTTTTTTTGCTGGTCTCTAATATAGGATAATTTAAAAAAAATGTTTGTACCTCCATTTTCACGGTGAGCTACATTCGCAAAACAATCAATCAACTGTTTACGTCATTTTTTAAAAATTTCGCTTAAAGTTTTTTTTGCTGGTCGCTTCCACAAGATATCCAGTGTTTTTTGTAAATGATTTGTTGTCTAATTAAAAAGTAGCTTCATTTTGATGGTGGTGGCTTCAAAATCCCAAAAGACTTCATTGTTCAAATTTAGTGTGCTATGTGCTATGTATAAAGTTTTTCAGGTTTTATAAGCGAAATATATAAAGAAATTTTTTTAAAACTAAAAATCAAAAAGATATATTATTAAAATTAAGTGTAGATTATGTACAAGAAATTAATTTAGTAGAAATAATAAATTGAAAATGTAACAGTAGTAAATTAATAATTATAAATAAATGTATTCAATATTTTCCAATATAATATTAAATAATTATCGAAAATTAGTAAATGATCAACTTGGAGAAAAAATAAAAAAAAAAAACTTGAAAAAATTAGAAACGTTTAATAGAAATTAGAAAATGTACATTTATAATTAAATACATTTATAAAAACTATATTGCACAGCCCGGAAAATCATAGCGAAGTATGTTCGGCATCGGTCTTTATCTTCACCACTCAAAAATCAATTAGTCGGCCCGGTAGTATAACGATGGCCCCGAAAGTACCCAAGTTACAATCGTCTTGGTTTCGTTACAGCAAAATTATTTGCCCCTTCGAGATATACGGGTTGTCCCAGCAAAAACTTCCAAACCCCTTGGCCTCGTTATTTTAAGTTGTAGCGCTTTTATGACCATCATGGAGTGTTATGTTTAAATACTTTAAGTGCACTAGTTTTTTTTTCAAATTTTTGCATTCACAATATTTATTGTTTTAATTACATATAGATTAGTATTTTATTACTACTTATATAGTATTAATTTTGTTTGGTTAGTTGATATTTATTTAATTAGTTAGCACATTCTTATCAGTATACCGTCGTTGCTTCGACGAATGATTTCAATTTCAGCGGCTGCAGACATTTTAAAGTATTTATATAGGGGAAGATGGTATATACTGGGACATGGTATATAGTGGGACAACAGAGATTTTGTTACCCCGTACTTGAAGTTTGTTTACATCAAAATAGCGGTTAAGCAGTCCCATTATATCCTGTCTACAGTATGTGTCGTAAACAATATCATAGCGACTTGCACATGTGAGTCATGTTTGGTAACTGCGCATTGTTTTTTTGTGGTTATTCAGTTTATGTGCCAAAACTTTTTTATTTATTTAACAACAATTAGAAAATTTGGCGTAGGTGTACCTTACAGTATATTAAATGTATGTACAATGTTAAAACTTAAAATAATCATTCAAGTTATTCATTAAATCGTTGCTTTTAAAAATTGATCACATGGTGCATTGTGGAACAATGATGATAATCAGGTGAATTTTCTGAAAAAGACTTCCGACTTCAGATTTTCTTTCTCTAAAAACAGAGATAAAGACTGTGTTGAAAAAGAAAATATTCTGTGTAGGTTAAGCGCACCGACTACGTTTGGGGGCACTGAAAAAACAAAGAAACATTTTCAATTTTAGTTTGATTTTTCAAAGTACAATGTCTAAATGCCCATGAAAAGTGAAAGTTTTTAAAATAAAAAATTAAAATTAAGCTTTTTTTTTAATTACTTATGCTTTATTTCATATATATTTTTTGCTGTCCCACAATGTACCACTGGGTGGTTTATGTGGGGACAAGTGGTGTATAGTGGGACAGTCCCTCTATTTGTGTACCTTTATTTTTTTTTAATATTTTTTTGTATATGCAATGATAAACTAAAGCAATATGAATATCTCATATCAATTTGAGGTATGCAAATTAAGCCGTTCAAAAGTTATGCAAAATTTAAAAAAAGTGTCCCACCTTCCCCTATGCTTAACAGTTGACTACGTAAAAGAATTTCAAAATTTTATAATGATTCTTTAAATTCCACTTACATAACTTAATGACACTGGTACTCATTGAAATTAATTTATTATCTACAAATTAATATTTATCGTATTTTCTTAATTAAATCTACTGTTACCAACATTTTTACAGCAATCGTACTAAATGCAAATCGTGGCTTTTCATAATTTATATAATAATAACACAAAATCAAAATATTTCTACGTACTTTCTTTTTGTTTTAAATAAAAGTTTAATACAATAGGGTTGTTACATCAAATTAGGATAAGAATGAAAATAAAATTGATATGCTGTTTAAAGGTCCACACACACCAGCGCGATCTCGACGCGGTCGCGGGCGCGGGCGCGGTCACGATAATTGGTAACTAAGGTTACTTATTATCGTGACCGCGACCGCGTCGAAATCGCGCCGGTGTGAGTTGACCTTAATCCCACTTATAGTATGAATATATTCGTATTCAGAATACTATGGAAACATCCATCGAATATGGTGTCTGTAAAAAATAACAATGTTGATCCAAAATAGAAAACGTGGGACAACGTCCAACTAGATTAACGCATAGGGAAATTTAAATTAAGGGAAATTTTAAAATCACTGCCCTATTTTTTTGAATGGCCAATGAGTGTTGCCGTACAAATTATCTATGAAAAAATCAGACATAGGATTTTGGTTATGTTAATTTTTTTTTTTTTTTTGCAGTGACTTACGTAGCGGAAAATATAACAAAAATGGCGACAAATAGCATTCCTACCGATATTTTCCAAAAATTAAAGTGCGAACTTTGTGATGGTTATTTATCTGTCGGACCCATACATGTGCAGTCTGACGGTACCAACATTTGTGGCCGATGTGAACTACCAAGAGATAAAACAATTTACCCAAATATTTTACTCGAAGCAGTTTTAAAGAATTATGAATTTCCATGTCGCTTCAAGTCCCACGGATGCAACACAAAAAATATTTTTGGCCAAACCTTACATGAACAACGGTGTTTACATCGCCCACATCCATGCGCTTCATTACTTTCTGGAAATTGCACATGGTCCGGTCAAATCAAAGATATGCCACAACATTTTATTGATCATCACTCCAGTCAGATACTAGAAAATAGCAGCGTTACTATCAATATTGAAGAAATGAAGCAACAAAACTTCATACGCTTATTGAGAGGCGTAGTTTACCTCATACAAATAGATTATAACAGTTGTAATCGTGAAATGCATTACTCTTGCATGTGTTATACATCCAACAGTAGTATTAATGCATTTTATCATTTAAAACTAGTTAGCAGCACAGATTCAGATGCAATGATTAAATTACCTAAAAGTCAAAAGTTTGATAGTAATGTAGATGGTTCCCGAAAATGTTTGCCTTTACATATTTATTTGCCGGCTCTTGGTAATCCTAACGAAATCATAATTTACTTTGATATTTTAACCGATTCAAAACAGCAACAATCTACCTGCGATATTAACTCTGATTTGTCTAAAACTATCAAATGTTGTACATGTTTTGTCTGGCTTACACCGCCGGTATTTGAATTATCTTCAAATAAATACTGCAATGAATGTCGTCCTGCAAAGGCTACGAAAGTTACTGACGTAAAGTTTTTAAAATTGTTAAAATCACTTGAATATCCCTGCCGATGGTTAGATTGTAGTATTGTTTGTGATTATAGCATTATACGGGAACATGAAAGAATATGCGAAAGGCGTCCTTATAAATGTGTCGAGTGTTCGACTGGATTGATACTTCCAAGTATTATAAGGCATTACCGAGTTGAACATAAGTATACCTATGAAAATTTAACCTTTACTTTTAATATTGCAAATAACCAAAATTTTTTAGTAACAAATAATCACGAAATTACTCTCATACGTTATCAGAATAATTGGAATTTTTATAATTGGTACATTACTTCTGATGTCGCTGTCGAATTTGATGACATATTCTTCACACATGAGCACTGTAAATTACAATCAAATAAATATCGTATAGAGGGAAATCAGCTTCGATTTAAAATAGATGAGTTTCGTAAAGAGATGCCCAAATGTTTCATTAATTTTCAACTTTCTTATCCGATTTTTGCTGTTATGAACCTACACCAAAAATAATATTCATTGGAGTTAATTCACATATTTTCATAAAATAAAATGTCATAAAGTTCACCCTTTTTTTTACTTGATGAAGCAACATTGTACAGGGTGGTCCAAATTCGATGGAATTGCATAGGTATCTCGGTTAATATTTAAGATAGAGAACCAGTTAAATCACCAAAAATGTGCAGTTTTTTGAGACAAACGTAGAACCGTTTTCAAAAATATTCTATCATTTCCGGTTTTCAAGTTATTGAATAAAAAGTGTTTTTTGTCACATTAATAATGTGTCATATCTCCGTTATTGTTGTAAATATCGAAAATATTTATGAAGATTATTTTTAGATATTTTTACGTTTAATTTGACTACACTAAAAAAAAACTACGTTCGCCGTTAAAAAGTTATGACACAAACTTGCCTTTTTTTAAATAAGAGCAATAGTTGGCTATGACCTATTTCAATTCCTTATTTTTTTCTCATTCCAAATATATAAGAGTTGATATATTTATTTTCAATAATACCCAAGTTACGAAGGTTTTTTGTTTTGTTTTTAAGAAAATCATAGTAGGCTGTGAAAAAACAAGGTGTAAAACCTTATAAAACTAATGTGGTACAAGTTATGATAACTAACTTAAAATTATATTGATAAAATACGATTTTTCTTGATTTTTTGCGTTATTTATGAAACCAACCTTTAACCTGATCCACTATTAGTGATTTAGTAAATAACGGCCAGGTTAAAGGTTACTAAAGACTCTTTTTTATAGTATTTGCTTAATTTACGAACTCCGCAAAAAAATGCTGATTTTTCTAACTTGACAAGGTCATTCGTTCGGCGTAATATGCATTTAATACTTCTTTTATTTTAAAATTATCCAATCACAAATTTTTCTTGCTAATAAATATTCAAATCACTAACTATAGGTACAATTAGTTTTTATTCATCTTCATTTAAAAAAAAAGTCAAATATGCGTAGGCAAAAGATAAAATTATAACTTTCTTAGTTTTTTTTTCAATTGTTTCAAATTGTCGCTGTCTACCTTTATAGCTGATAGCCTACTCAAAAATATTACTTTGCTTTAATAATTAACAATAAAATCGCGATATCTCAAAAAATATGAATTTTAGGTATAAAACAGGCTCAATGTTTTCGAAGGACAACTACATTTTCTATAGGACCGTAAAAAAATATAGGGTGTTATATTAAAAAAAAAACAAATTAACGATGTTAAATTTTCACAAGTTTGACCAAGCGTAAAAACGCCCTGAATAATATTTTTAAAATGTTGGTAGTGCTAAGTGTCACAGAATCTATTATCAATTTAATCTCCAAGCGAGTTTTTTCAGACCTTCTAAAGTTTTTAAATGTTGAAAATTTTTGATAATTCTGTATTTTCATAAAAATGCAATTTTCACGAAAACGGTTAACGTTAAAGAAATTTCAAAATATATAAATCTATAGGTTGTTCTATAAAAAAAAGTATAACTTTGATATGCCACTCTTTTTTGAAGCACCCTTATTGACTTATATAATCTAACTACAGCAGGTTGGGGAATATATGCTGTTTCGCCATAAAACCCGGGCGTCCGTCGTGACTCACCCTGTATATTAACTTTAAATAATTAGCCTTGCTGTCGAAGCGATAGTCTAACATTTACCAAATTTTGTTTTAGCTTTTATATTTTTTAAAAATCGAGTTTGGGCCGACGGGCACTCATTTATTGTGATTTCATAGGCTTTTGCTATGAGTCTGGCATATTTCTTGATACGCCTCTGTCATTAGGAATTTGCTAAGTTGATGTGAATCCTCACAGCTTGGCTAATACGTGTACTCGGGTAGGTACGCATTTGTTCGTTCATCAGCTGTGATAGTCATTTACCAAGTGCAAGCCGAACGTCCAAGTGGTCAACGCAAACGTAAGTTCTGATCTTTAACATTTTATTGGTTAAAATATTATTGTAACATATTTATCGAAGTCTATGAAGTTAGTTCCTTTATCTAACACGACAGATTAATTGTAAAAATTTGTTTCTATTGCAGTGTTGCAGAAAGTGTTAATTTTAGGTAGTGTAAAACCCTTTTTTGTTCTTTCATTCGTCTTACGTTTGTGTGTAAATGTACTCAATAAATTTAATTTTTAGTATTTGATCAAAATTTTTTAATTTACGAAACACAAATGACTGATGCGTTTTGATCTTATTTTGAGAAAGTGAATCGACAGGACAAGAAAAACATTTACCAAATGTTTTCGTAAAGCAAGTTGCCATACCATACAGGCAACGTTTTACGTGAGTACAAATGGCACAGGACCGTCTCAGACGTCGGTTTTTCGAACCTTAGATTAAAACCCCGCACTTTCAAATTCTAGGAAAAATTGATGATAAAATTGTAATGATTACTAAACTTTTTTGACATGTTGCAAATATTTTGGGGCCTCACTAATAATTTTTTCTTGAGAACCCGCGGGATCTCTAGACTGTCCTGCATCTAGTAATAGAAAACCTTGGATATTTATGTATAATTTATCATGTACAAATTAGTATTCATCGTATTTTCATAATTAAATCTACTGTTACCAATATTTTTATAGCAATTGTACTAAATGCAAATCGTTGCTTTGCATAATTTATACATACCTATAATAATAAAATTCAAAGTGTTTTTATTTACTTTTTTTTTTGTTTAAGTACAATAGAGTTGTTACGTCTTATTAGGATAAAAATTAAAATTGAGATGCACTTTAGATCCCACTTATAGTATGATATACAGGGTGTTTGAAATTCGAGTTTAAGCATGGGGATCTCGCTTATTATAATAGCTAGAGTATAGGTTTAAATTTGGCAAAGTTGCTAAATTTGGTGCTCATTAATAATCCAAAGAGAAATTGGAAATATCTCAAACGGTATCCGAGAAAATGAGGAAAAACTGGAAAATATGATTTTTGAAAAGCGTCTATAACTCCTTTGGAGTATGAAATATTTCAAATGTGTAAAAACATTGCCGAAGCAACTTTTTAAGCCAAATCGGATGGTAATCGCAAATTTTTCCTAGATCGATTCGTTTTTGTTTTATGACAACCAACTTTATTTTTTCTTATGGGCGCAAGTTTTGCTATTTACATAATCAAATAGCATTTATTTTTCTGAATTCATTGATATATCACACATGGTATTTTACATTTTCTTTCATTGTCAAATTTCAAAATATACGTTTTAAACAATAACCATTATAAATCAGGTTGGCCGGTCATTGTAGTTTATGTTGTTTCCATGACAACCGATCAACAAACTAAAAGTTTTGAAGGCCTGTTAGTCGTAAAAATGAACTTTAATAACGAAGAACAACGCGATATGCTGCCCATAAGAAAAAACAAAGTTGGTTGTCTAAAACAAAAACGAATCGACCTAGGAAAAATTTCTGGTCACCATCCGATTCGGCTTAAAAAGTTGCTTGGGCAACTTTTTTACACATTTAAAATATTTCAATCTCCAAAGGAGTTATAAACGATTTTCAAAAATGGACTTTCCAGTTTTTCCTAATTTTCTCGGATACCGTTTGAGATATTTCCAATTTCTCTTTGGATTATTAATGAGCACCAAATTTAGCAACTTTGCCAAATTTAAACCTATACTTTAGCTAAAGGGTGTCCCAAAATTAACGCAAGATTTGAATTAAATAGAAAACACAGTTTTTAGTCTTTAAATTGTTATTTTTTTATTGAATCATAAAGTACATATGATAGGGTTATTTATGGTATAACACATCGGGCAAATGGCCTCCACGGCTTTGCTGGCATATACGCAATCTTTTGTCGAAATTTTCCATGACCATTCTGCATAAATATGGCTGAATTTCGTTGATGCAGCGTTTAATTTCCTCCTGTAATGCACGGGTGGTTGTGGGCTTGTTGACAGACCTTTGACTTCAAATAACCCCATAAAAAGAAATCTAATGGTGTTAAATCACACGATCTAGGGGACCAATTCTGATCACCGAAACGAGAGAGTACACGAACAGGAAATGTCTCATGCAGTAATTGAATTGTTTCACGAGCTGTATGGCATGTGGCACCGTCTTGTTGAAACCACATATTGGCCACATCAATATCATCCAATTCCGGCAGAAAGAACTGTGTTATCATGTCGCGATATCGAGCACCAGTAACAGTCACTGCTTGACCAGCCTCATTTCCAAAAAAGTATGGTCCAATGATGCCTCCAGCCCAAAATCAGCACCAAACAGTGACACGTTGTGGATGCATTTGTTTTTCGACAATCACATGTGGGTTCTCCGAACCCCAAACACGGCAATTTTAGCGATTGACAAAGCCATCAAAGTGAAAATTCCGACCATATTTGGTATGAAATTTTCGAACTGTGGCCCCCAAACTTTCATTATTTTTGAGATATTGTTCAATAATGAAAACACGTTGTTGTATCGTGTAACGCTCCATTTTTACTAACCCTAAACTCTCCGCTATCAAATTGTTTTTCTTTCAGGGTTGCCAACAATTTACAACACAAATGGCGGCAAATTCAAATCTTGCGTTAATTTTGGGACACCCTTTATTATAATAAGCGAGATCCCCATGCTTAAACTCGAATTTCAAACACCCTGTATATTGGTATTCAAATTACCATTTTATGCAAAGATTCAATATGGCATCTGTAAAAAATAACAGTGTTGGTCCAAAATAGAAACAAAGTCTAATTAGTTTAACGCATAGGGAAATAAAATTAAATAGACACTTAAAAATCACTGCGTTATTTTATTTGTATGTCGCACGACTCTGTTGCCATACAAATTATTTAAAAAAATTTCAGACATTGATTTTGGTTTCGTATTTATAATTTTTTTTGCAGTGACTTACGTATTGGAAAATTTAATAAAAATGGCGACATTTGCCATTCCCAGCGATATTCTTCAAAAATTTAAGTGCATTCTTTGTGAGGGTTATTTATCTGTCGGACCTATACATATGCAGTCTGATGGTACCAATATATGTGGACGATGTGAACTACCAAGTGATAAAACAATTTACCCAAATATTTTACTCGAAACAGTTCTCAAGAATATTGAATTTCCCTGCCACTTCAAGTTTTACGGATGCGACAAAAATTATTATTTTGGCAACATGTTGCATGAACAAGAGTGTTTACATCGTCCTCATCCATGCGCTTCTGGAAATTGTACATGGACCGGTCAAATCTATAATATGCCACAACATTTTATTGATCATCACTCCAGTCAGATACTAGAAAATAGCAGCGTTACTATCAATATTGAAGAAATGAAGCAAGAAAATTTCATACACTTATTGAATGGCGTAGTATACCTCATACAAATAGATTATAACAATTGTAATCGTGAAATGTATTATTCTTGCTTGTATTGTGCATCGAACAGTAATTTTAAAGCGTTTTATCAGTTAAAACTAGTTAGCGGCAAGGATTCGGATGCAATTATTAAATTACCTAAAAACCTAATGATTGATAGCAAAAGTAGAAGTAGTGAAAAAATATGTTTGCCGTTACACATTTCTTTGCCACTTCTTGGTCATCCTAAGCAAATCAACATTTGTTTTGATATTTCAACCGAATCAAACCAGCAACAGTCTATCTACGATATTAACTATGATTTGCTTGAAACGATTAAATGTTGTAAATGTTTTGTCTGGATGACACCACCGGTATTTGAATTATCTTCAAATAAATACTGCAGTGAATGTCGTGATGAAAAAGCTACGGAAGTGACTGACGTAAAGTTTTTAAAATTGATAAAATCACTTGAATATCCCTGTCGATGGTTAGACTGTAGTTTTGTTGGTGATTATAGAAGTATACGGGAACATGAAAGAATATGCGACTTACATCTTGAAAAATGTTTCGAGTGTACTAATGCGTTGAAACTTTTAGATACTAAAACGCATTACGAAAAAAATCATAAATATATCCATAAAAATTTACCCTCTATTTATAATATTGCAGAATCGCAAAGATTTTTAGTAATGAGGAATCGTGAGGTTACTTTAATAACTTTTCAAATCCTCTCCACTAATTGGGGTCCGTTTTGCGTATGGAACTTTCTTTCTAAGGTCCCTGTCGCATTTGACATATTCTTTAAACATGATCACTGCAAATTAAAATCAAGTAAATTTAGTATGCAAGCAGACTTAAAAAAAAAAAAATCTGATTTGTTAACTGAGATGCCCAAATGTTTCCGCGAATTTCAGGCTACTTTTCCAATTTATGCTGTTATGGACCTACACCAAAAATAGCATGCATTGAAATTAATTTACACGTTTTTCCATAACAAAATGTAAAGTATACCCATATTACAATCGTTTTTGACTTGATGTAGCAAAATTATTTGCCCCCTCAAGATATACGTGGTGTCTCAGTAAGAATTTCAAAACCCCATAGCTTCTTTATTTTAACTTAAAGAGCTTTAATGTTTATAGCAGTGGCAGACTAGGGGATGGAGCTGTCCGCCATGGGTAACAAGGGAACGCGTATTTTACGTACGTGGATGAAGTTATTCTCCAAAAACAATGTAGGGGGTGCCCAATCAGGTCCTGGGGGGACCTGGCCTGTCGACAACCGTTTTCCACTGGTTTATTGCCATCTGTTTAGAGGATCTTATGTCCTTTTGAAATATGTTATATACGCAAATTTTATACACATTTTGTGGAGACTTTAAAATTTTTCCTAATTCATTTAAACTCTTCAACATCACATATTTCTTGAAATTCTCTATCAATGATTTAAATTTTTTTGCAAGCATTTTGGTGATAATAATAGCATTACATTACATTACGCGAATAAAAATGTCCTATTAAAAAAATATGAAATGACAAAAAGAAGTCTTCAATGAACTAATAACGTTAAAATTAATGTTTAAAAAATAAAAAAGTATAAACCACCTTAATAAAATAAAAATTAAGTTGTTAATTGTAAGTTTTTATACTAAAATTAGCTGTACCTATTGTTTTTATTTTGTGAATTTATTGTTTATATCAACGGTAATTCGATTTCTTAACAGTTTGTCAAATGTTTTTGGGTACTTTTAACTATTTTATGTTGTTCCATAATTCAATTCCAGTCTACATTGATTGATCCAATATTTGCTTATATCACAAGTAAAAGTTGGATTATGCATCGTGTGATAAAAAAAAGGACTTATTTTGGTAATTCCCGGTTAGTGTAGCAGTGTACCCGAAACTCAGAAATAACGGCACTTTAATATAATGTATTTGAAAATATAAAGCGCCATGTTTAACATTAAAACAATATTTAATATTAACGATGTCACTAAACTTTTTGTAATTTTATTTAATTTATTTTATGATTTTGATGTTTAAATTATTTCCACCACTTACAGTTTATCAAAGGTGTTTAAATACATTTCATTCTTTTTTTTCCTTTATAAATTTTGTACAGGCTACTTTAATTGATTTAATGTTTGCTTCTTAAAAAAAAAAACGCAAAACTATATAGGTTATTTATGAAATTATGTAATAACTTTTATTTTAACGCGTTTAGGTAAATGAAGTTTCTGAAAATAAAGGGTACTATTTAAAGCAAAACATATAGTGCATAATAAAATCGATTGTATAAAAAACAACTAAATGACTGGAAAATGTAAAAACTAGTTTAAAAAGCACGTAAGAGCCTTTAAATGTTTTTGTGATCAACACCAAAGCTTTATCTCTTAAAATTAAGAAAATAAAGGGATGGAAAGCTTTAATTGGGGCACACAGTATTTTGTATTTAATTAAAAATAGGTTAAATGAGTTTATATTTATGTTTTAATGTTTTATTAACAACCTGCTTAGCAGTAATTAAGTTAATATAAAGTTCTTACAAACAATTAGTTACCTTATTTATTTACAAAATAAGTATATTTTTTAGTTTTCGTTTTAAGAGTAGACCAACATCGGCGCTTTATAATAGATCTATTTATTGATATTGTTACAATATAAAAAGTTTGTTTCAAAAGGTATACCATTGCAAAACTTAACATAAAAAATAAATGCAAGACAACCAATTTTTAGCCTTATTTTTAATTTTTTTTTTTAAGGTTTTGTTTTTTTTCCGGAAATATAAGCTATATTTAAGCCTATTCCAGTATAGCTATGATTTCTTTGTTTCTACAGAATCATAAAATTAAGTTCATGTTAAGGTATACTCGTTTATGTTATAATTTTTTTTTAAATGCTTGTGTTTAGTTAAATTATTTTATGTCAGTCCTAATAAGATTTTTTAAATGTAATAAATATTTACACATACACAGTTTCATGTTTTTATTCTGTTAAGTTAAAGTGCACATTCATACACAGTTAGGTCCTGAAATGATGCTAGCAGAGGTGCGATTGGCAAATAATGATTGCGTTTCATTTTCTTATTCAGGGAATCGTTTAAGCTTGACTAATCACTGGGCACATTTTCAACTTTTGAAAAGTCAGGTATACATCTGGTAAAGTTCGTGATCATGAAAGAGCTACGATAAAATGTTATCAAGGAAATGTATTTTACAATCGAAAATTATACGTTTACATTAAATTTTAGTACAATCAACCTATTCTGACACATTTAAATCAAATATAGCAAATCAAGAAAAATACCATATAAATAAGTTTAAATATATCAAATTACATATAAAAAGGACTTACAACTCCCTAAATGTTTTGTAATAAAAACCAAAGCTTCAACTCCTAAAATAAACAAGTTTTAGATTTTTTGAAAAATGCATAGTTCATTTGTTAAAAAACAAAAATAAAAGTTTGATTTCAAAAATTAAATCTGTTTTTATTTTTTCCTTTAAACATAAACATTTTAAGTTTTGGGTGTTGCGATAGTTTTACAGTAGGTAAATATGAACTTGCAGTATCAGTTATACCCATTACCCAGGTACACTGATTAACGAAAATATAAATATCAGTCAAATTTTGATTTTCCTTTGGAATTCTTTAATTTCGTTTAAATTTTCACTGCTTGCGTTTCTTCAGAACAATTTTTATTTTTCCAGGTTTTACCGTGGGACAATAATATTCACATATTAACTTTAAATAATAAGCCGCCTTCATGAAGCGATAGTCTAACATTTATCAAGTTTTGTTTAGGTCTTCGTTGATGTACCATCCGATGTATTTTTAAAAATCGTATTTGGCCCGACGAGCACTTTTATTGTAAATAGTAACATAGTCCTTTGCTAACATATTTCTTGATACGCTTGTCACTAGGATTCGCAGTCACAACAGCTTGCTTGACATACGGGTACGCATTTGTTCGTCCATCAGCTATAATCTGTAATAATCATTTACCCAGTGGAAGGCAAACGTGCATGTGGTCAACCCAAACGTAAGTTCTGATAATTAGCATATTATTAGTTAAAATATTATTGTCACATATTTACCGAAGTCTATGAAGTTAGTTCCTTTATCTTAACGCGACAGAAAAATTATCAAAATTCGTTTCTATCGTTGAGTGGCAATTTAAAGTTTTTTCATTCGTTTTACGTTTTTGTGTAAATGTGCTGAATAAATTTAGTTTGTAGTGTTTGATCAAAAATTTGTAATTAACGAAACTTGACAGAAATGACTGATCTTATTATAAGAAAGTTAACGCCTTCGTGAATCTATAGGACAACAAAAACAATTGCCAAATGTTTTCGTACAAAAACTTGCCACACAGGCAACGTTTTACATTAGCACAAATGGTCAGGACCGGCTCAGACAGGTTTTTCGGACCCTAGATCGAAGCCTCGTACTTTAAAATTCTAAAAACATTTTGTAATAAAATTGTATTGATAACTAAAATGTTTTGAGTTTATGTAAATATTTTGGGGCCTCACTAAAAATATATTCCCGAAAACCCGCAGAACCTCAAGCCGGTCCTGAATATAGTATTAGAAAACATTGACTATTTCTGGATAACACAGATTAATTAATAAATATTTTCTAATTTTTCTCGGTGTATAGGGTGGTCAAATTTCGATGTTTTCATAGGGAATAGGTAACTATAAGAGGTATAGAAAAACGGACCCCGCTTCCTCAATTTTTTTTTTCGAGAAAAAGTTAATGGTGAAAACTAAAACTAGTTATCGTCTTTTGTTTTCGAGTGTTCGCTGATAACTCGATTTTTCGACTTTTCGTTTTATGACCATATCTCGCTTGTTTATGAAAATAAGGTAAAATAATTTTAACGTTCTACAGGCACTTTTTTTGATAAGAATGCAGTGGCGTAGACAATTTTTCAAAAAAAAAATTCGAAATTCCAGTTGTGACATAGTTTTATCTTTTTAAATAGAAGCCATAGTTGACTGTGGCATCACGAGGAAGGGGATATTTCCCCCATTCCAATAATTTATATCATGTGAGGTCGATTTATTCATTTTCCTTACGTTATAGCAAAAATTAGGTAACTTTTCGTATTTTATTTTTTCTAGTAGTAGGCCTATGTCATTAAGAATATACCTGGTAAAACAAACTGTCATTCTGTTATTTTAATGGTGCCTGTCCACGTGAGAGTAAACAACTCTCGATAGCAGCGTCGCCAAGGATACAGCCAACGCGAGTTACTCTCAGGGGCTGTATCCTTGGCGACGCTGCTATTGAGAGTAGTTTACTCTCACGTGGACAGGCACCATTACGATAGTTTGACGAATAATAATCACGTTTAATTGTTGATTGTATTTATTTTTGTACTTTAAAAACACGAAATGGCTTACGAATATTACGAAAAGTATGATATGTAAGAATGTTTTATTCAAAATAATAATTATTCTTAAGCTGCCATAAAACGTATTTTAATCTTTACCCAGAAAGGACGCAACGTAATAAATCTATTTTTGATATATTAAAACAAAATCTCATTATTTGTGGGACATTTAACAAACCCAAAACAAAGTATTACAAAATTAAATATAGTGAAGCGGTTGTTACCAATAATCATCTATCATTTTCAAAAAAGCAGGGATAAAATAACTAACTAGAAAATAAGTTCAAAAATAATATAAAACTATTTACATGGAATGTTCAAATTGCCTTTCATTATTTGCAACACATAATTCACATTATTGTCTTGAAACTCAAACTGCGTTGTAAATATGAATAATAAAAATAGAATTAATACACTGTAATATTTTCTCTTAGTTCATTTATATTATTATTACTACTTATTTTTATATAAATTGACTTTAATGTGTCCCAAAATGAGATTTTGTTTTAATCTTCCAAAAATAGATTTACTAGATTTCCTTCTTTATGGGTAACGATTAAAATAAGTTTCTCATGATGCTACAGCCAACTATGGGTTCTATTTAAAAAAATACAACTTTGTCACAACTCGAATTTCGACTTTTTTTGAAAAATTGTCTACGCCATTGCATTCTTATTAAAAAAGTGCCTGTAGAACGTCAAAATTATTTTTGTTTATTTTCATAAACAAGCGAGATAGAGTCATAAAACGAAAAGTCGAAAAATCGAGTTATCGGCGATAACTCGAAAACAAAAGACGATAACCAATTTTAGTTTTCACCATTAACTTTTTTTTCGAAAAAAGAGATCGAGGAAGCGGGGCCCGTTTTTCGATACCTCTTATAGTTACCAAAATTTCCTATGAAAACATCGAAATTTGCCCACCCTGTACATACAAACAATATAGGTAGTTTTTTATTTTTTCTTCAGTGCTAGTTATAGAGCAACAATTTTTAGGTAAAATAAATTCTATAACCATTATGGTTGAGCAATGTTTAAATAATTTAAGCCAACTGAGCAGTTTACTAAGTTTAGGTAAGTATTTCAAAATTTAATAATGATTCTTAAAATTCCACCCACATTGACATTAATTTATCATGTACAAATTTTAATATTTATCGTATTTTCACAATTAACTCTATTTTTATAGCATCAGTTGAACTAAATGCAAACTGTGGCCTTGCCTAATTTATGTAATAATATCACAAATTCAAAACAATTATATGTACTTTATTTTTGTTTTACATAAAAATTTAATACAAGAGGTTCGTTACATCAAATTGGGATACAAAATAAAACTGATATGCTTTATAAATCTTTGAATAACAATTTTCATGCAAAAATATGATATGGCGTCTAACAAACTGATGTTGGTTCAAAATAGAAGAAACGTTCAACAAAGTCTTATAAGATCAACGCAAAGAGAATTAAAAGTTGCTTTAAGACCCCATTTTATTTCTTAATTGCCTATAAAAATTAAGGAAAATTCGAAAAGCATTGCTCTATTTTAAATGTATGTCAGCCGATTGATTTTGGTGGTGTTTATATTATGTGAAATTATATTTGCAGTGACTTACATACATGGCGAGAAAATCACCAAAAATGACAGATACTTTTTCTTCTACCATTCCCAGCGATATTATTCATGAATTTAAGTGCATACTTTGTGAGGGTTATTTATCTGTCGGACCTATACATGTGCTTCCTGATGGTACCAATATCTGTGGCCGATGTGAACTACCGCGAGACAGAGCAATTGGCCCAAATATTTTACTCGAAAAAGTTTTAAAGAATTTTGAATTTCCTTGTCGATTCAAGTCCGACGGGTGCGAAGCAAAAATTATTTTTGGCCAAACCTTACATGAAAAACAGTGTTCACATCGTCCACATCCATGCGCTTCATTACTTTCTGGAAATTGTACATGGACAGGTCAAATCAAAGATATGCCACAACATTTTATTGATCATCACTCCAGTCAGATACTAGAAAAGAGCAGCGTTACTATCAATGTTGATGAAATGAAGCAAGAAAACTTCATACGCTTATGGAATGGCGTAGTTTACTTGATACAAGTAGATTATAACAATCGTAATCGTGAAATGTATTATTCTTGCTTGTATTGTGCATCAAACCGTAATATTAATGCATTTTATCAGTTAAAACTAGTTAGCGGCACGGATTCGGATGTAATGATTAAATTGCCAAAAAGCCAAATCGTTGACAGTAATGCAGGTGTTACACGAAAATGTTTGCCTTTGCATATTTATTTACCGGCTCTCGGTAATCCTAACGAAATCATAATTTGCTTTAACATTTTAACCGAATCAAAACAGCAACAATCTATTTGCTATATCAAATCTGATTTGCTTGAAACTATCAAATGTCGCAAATGTTTTGTCTGGATGACACCACCTGTATTTGAATTATCTTCAAATAAATACTGCAAAAGATGTCGTGATGAAGGAGCTACGGAAGTTACTGACGAAGAGTTTTTAAAATTGATGAAATCATTTAAATATCCTTGTCAATGGTCCGAGTGTAGTTTTGTTGGTGATTTTAGCAATATACGGGAACATGAAAGAAAATGCGAATTACGTTTTCATATCTGTAAATGTTCTCCTTGTTGCACTGAGTTGAGACTTCCAGATATTAAAATGCATTACAAAACACATGGTTATATCTTTCAAAATGTACCTTTTTCTCATGATATGGCAAAGAAACAATACAGTTTATTTATAAATGATCATGAATGTACGTTACTATATTTTCAAACCACGACTGACGATTCAAAGGAATTTGTTTGGGATTTTTATTCTGCAGTCACTAACGTATTTGACATAGCTTTTAAACATAATCACTGCAAATTACAATCAAGTAAATATCATATAAAAGCGAAATTGAATAAGAGTTTTAGAAAGAACAGATCTGAGTTTTTTAAAGAAATGCCCGAATGTTTCTCTAAACTTGAAACTACCTTTCCAATTTATGCTGTTATAAACGTAACCAAAAAATAACATTTATTCAAGTTAATTTACGATTTAACGATTTCTATAAAGTGACGTAAAGTACCCGTATCAATTTTTTTCTGCACCAAAATTGTACGCTTCTGAAGCTGGATCCACACCAATAAAAATTTGCGTTGTGCGTTGTATTTGACACAAATTTGCTAGTGTGCGTCAAAATTTTTGTTGATGTGGAACTGTGGACTGTGCGCCGCATAGAAATGCACGCAAATAATTTCGTGACGAACAACGCACGCTATCCATCGTGCTGTCGGTTTTTAGCCAACTTCAAAGAGATTTGCGCCGCACAGTCGTGTCAATCTGGACTTGATTTTGAGTGCATTGTTTTTTATATTTCGTTTATTTTTAAAAATAAATTGAGTAAATATTTGCAGATTTATTTTGTAACATTTTTTTGATCAATTCAAGCTTTTTTTTAAATTATTTGTACGCTATTCTCCCCAACCGTTTATTGAAGGTTTCTAAGTACTTTATTTTATGCCGTTTCATAATTTATTTGCTTATATTATAATAAAAGTTTCGTTAAGTAAGTTATGCTTTTAAATGGTGTTTTTGAGAATATTGGGTGCCATAACAAAAAACTTAATGTGAATTTCTCAAGATTATTTTCATATTTATCTATTTATATAATCAATGTCTTGTTTATTTCCATCAGTTACGGTTCATTACAGAATTATTGTTACAATTCACTATTTTTTGTCATATCATAACCCTTTCGGAGGCCATTTCGATCGATATAATGTTGCTTCTTTTGTAAAAGTCTCAAAAGATACCTAAATATGTATTAAGCAGTTGAGTATAGGAAATTTAAACAAGTTTTAACTAGTTGTTTTTTTAAATTGTACCATTTTACCCTTTCAATACGATTTTTTTAATTTCAATATTTTAATATTAATTCAATCTACATTTGGTTCTGTGACAACATAAAAAGAAATTAAAATTTATGAAACTATTAAATAATTTTTAATTATAAAGATATAAAATGAGACATATATGTCCCAACAGTATAGAACAGTGGGTCGTTTACGTCCCAACACCGTTCACCGTGTGCACCTCTCAGCGCCTACGGGCAAACAGTACAAATTTATTAATACAATCCATCTCGTCACGACTGTCTTTGGTGATGTTGACCATAAAATACTAAAATCCCAGATCCCCATACATTTGTAAGCATTTAATACATATTTAGTATATGTGAAAATGTCTGTGGGACTATATGTCCCTACAGGGCTGAAAGGGTTAAAAGAAAAAAAAACAAACAAAAAACGATTATTTGGTAACAATTTAACGTATGTAAAGCAAAAGACTAACCTCAAACGAATGTACGAGCCTTTAAATGTTTTTTTTTGTAATCAGCACCTAAAGTTTTATTTCTTAAAATAAAATAGTTAAAAGGAAGTTTTAACTGGGACATCCTGTATTTTTCATTCGATAAAAATGCTTCGCCAATTAAGTTTATAGTTAGGTTTTTATGTTTTAATTAATAACTTGCTTAACAGTAATTAAGTTAATTTAAAGTTTTTTGCATTCAATTATTTAATTTGTTCATTTACAGAATATTATATTTTTTAGTTGTTATCCTTAATAAATATTTTAAGAAAAAACTTATACCAATAATGAAATTTCCATAAATAAAAAACTCATTAAAGTGTATTTTCCAAATTTTGTCATCATTTTTTGTTTGCATATTGCACAAAAATACTATCTGCAACATATTATTTAAAAGAGTTGCACACGCTTATGGTGGACCTTCATGGGTATTTGAAAATGAATTTTTATTTAAATTTGTTATTTTATAAAAAGTTTATTTCCACTGCAAAACTTTGTGTAAAAAATATATGCGTATAATATTATTATGCCTTACCAAAGTTAAAGATTTTCGATTCTAATTTTTTATAAGACTTATTATTTTCGGAAATATAAGCAATATTATTGCCTACTCCAGTATAGCCTTTTTTTGTCATTATACATTATAGGATCTTAGAAACAGGTTTATGTTAAGATCGATCTACTTGTTTATGTTACTTTTTTTTAATGTTTGTATTTAGTTTTAGTTGAGCTGTTGTTACAATCTTGACAAAAGTTTTTTTTTTAATATAATAAATATTTATACATACACAGTTTCATGTTTTTATTCCTGCTAAGTTAAAAGTGTACATTCATACACAGTGTAAAAAAATTAAAGTGTACCCTAGAACCACAAAGCTATACAGGGTGTAGACTTGGATCACGCAACATAACAATTTCAATGGTAAAATTTTTAAAGTCATATATTATCTTTCCTAATTATTTTAGAAAAAAGTGCTAATAGGTTTTTTGTAGAGGAAAAAAATACTTTTTTTTATAGAATCTATGTTGCTTGCAAGCTGCCCAAAGGCGTAAGGCATTTAGCAATTTTAATGATGTTGACAATACAACATGTAAGGCTGCTTCCCGCGACGCAGCCTTTTAAATGATCTTAATCTAAATATATAATAAATTAAATTGTTTAATGATAAAAGTTAAATAAAATTAAAGTTTAACTTATTGTTAGTGGTTAAATTTTTAAATTTTAAAAGTCGTATATTATCTCCCCTAATTATTTTAGAAAAAAAGTGCAAATAGGTTTTTTGTAGAGAAAAAAATCTGTATCTATAAATGTAATCAATATTAATTTTTAGTTATCCAATAATTAAAAATTAAGCAAATTACAAAACACGTTTTGACAAAAATCTGCAGTGCCTTGGAATTATGCTGTGTTCATTAAAACATTTACACTACGTTTGGGTGTATAATAATTCTGGATAAGATTTTTTTGTAAACTTTTTAATGCATTTAAAAATCAAAATTTTGATTTGATTGTAAGTTAAAACGCTCATTTAATTTTTTTTTAAAAACTGCACCATAATTACTTGCAAAGAATACGCGCACTGGTAAATAGAAAAAATTTGATTTTATCTCTGACGGTTTCATGGTCAACGCGATCGCAAAAATTACTTGTATTAATTAGCTTTTCAGTTTTTCCCTTCTTTTTCCGAAGAAAATGGCCAGTGGCACGTATAACTCTGTAAACATTTATTTTTGATGTTTTTGATGCAATAAACACAGCCTTGATCAGATTCTAGCGACAACATATCGTGACCTTCCCTGGTGAGGAAACAAGGACAGCAATACCAAACATCGACTCGAATCCCTCTAGTGGCCGAAGATGAAACTGAGTTACGGTAATTGCTCTAAACGTGTACGCATTTGTTCGCCCATCAGCTGTAATAGTCATTTACAAAGTGCAAGCCGAACGTGCATGTGGTTAGCCCAAACGTAAGTTCTGATATTAAACATTCTATGTATTTTATAAAGTTAGTTTGTAGGATTTGATCAAAATTTTCCTATAGCGAAACTTAGCAAAAATGCTTGATGCGTTTTAATCTTATTTTGAGAAAGTTAACGCCACATTCGTAATGTATACGCAGTGGCGTAGGAACGGGTCGGCATTTGAGCGCTTGACAAAGGCGCCATAATCTGAGGGGCGCAAACATCAACTTAAAAAATCTAATTATTGTGTTATTAATAAATAATAGTCTCATTATTGTAAGGGCTCTCTTAATTTAATTTTCCTTAAAACAGGCGGCAAAGCAATAAGACACGTCATAACCTCAAAAAACACATATATTCTACGTCCTATTTTTGAACTAACACATAACTTACATCAACGTCGGTAATACAGACGACGCGCCAAATTTAAATTAAAATAAAATGCCTACATTATTTTTTTAATTTCAAATTTAGAGAAACGAAATTATTGTCAATCGTTTTGTCCGCCCTCTGAGCGGCTTTAGTGGGACTAGTTAGGGCGGGGCGCACTCTGCGCTGTAGCTGTGCAGCGTATACAGGGTGCAAACTTTAACTGGAATAAATTCTGTAACTTGGGAATACAATATATCGGTAAAACCTGCGAAAACACGTCGATTTTAGTTTTTCGCCGGATACATTTCAGCAGTATTGCTTTTGGGATATCTTCATCCAGAGGGGTGCAACAACCCGTAATATATTTTTTTTAAATGTAAGGATATGTCGAGTGGCATATCGTTGAAAAGCTCATTTAGAGAGGAAGAGAGGAATACAATGCATATCTTATTTTCGAAAAATTCCAAGAGGTTAGGTGTTAACAAAATAAGGACAGGTTTAAAGTTTAACGGTATTTAATGTAAAGGTTGTTTACAATGTGCACAATTTCAATCTGTAAGCGTTCATTTGTGCATTTCTTACAAATTTTTGTCGTAACTTTTTGTTGCGACCTTTTAGCAGTTGAAAATCTTGCCTCTCTATAAAATTTAAAATTCATATTTTTATTTTGTTAACACCTAACCTCTTGGAATTTTTCGAAAATAAGATATGCATTGTATTCCTCTCTAAATGAGCTTTCCAACGATATGCCACTCGGCATCTCCTTACATTTAAAAAAAAATTATTAAGGGTTGTTGCACCCCTCTGGATGAAGATATCCCAAAAGCAATACTGCTGAAATGTATGCGGCGAAAAACTAAAATCGACGTGTTTTCGCAGGTTTTACCGATATACTGTATTCCCAAGTTACAGAATTTATTCCAGTTAAAGTTTGCACCCTGTATAGTCTGTTATTTAACAGGCACAGGCTATTTTGTTAGTAGGTACTGCGTTAGTACCATATCGTTCGTTGTTGCATATTATATTTGTAGTATAGAGATGCCGCCAAAGAAAAAAAGTGGACATCAGTTTCGTTTAGAACTACTGCAAAAGGAAGAATCTAAAAAGAAACATTCGTCTCCCTTACAAAATTATATATTGTTATTTTTTTGTAAAAATTTTATTTTATTTCAATAGAAGAAAAGTTTATGTTTTGCATATTTTGACTATTATTGAAGTTTTTTATTAGGTACTGAAACATTTGTTTATTTTACATATACATATTAAATAAAATTATTGAAAGTATACAAGGGCACTAAAGTTTCATTTGCCAAGGGCGCAAAAATTGTTGCTACGCCTCTGTCTATACGACGACAAAAACAATAATTATCAAATGTACAACTTCTCTATACGGGGTGGTCCACATAGAAGGGCCACTATTGGGAACTCATAAAGGGTAAGAGCTACACAGAAGTTTAAATTGGACAAATTGTTTTCTGATACCTATTTAATGATGCTTTAATATTTGTTTTAAGTTTCATGGCACGCTAGATAAACAAAAATGGGCTTTTTTTAAATCGTTAATAACACGGTTATACTTGATGGTACAAAAATATTTTTGAGGAAAAAGTTTATAGATTATTTTAACATAAAAACATTCGTATGTTTCAATATTCTTTAAATTCTTAGATAAATTACCTACATGCATTTTATTAAATGGAAACCGTGGTTGGCTATGACCTCATGAGAAAGCTGTTTTATTTTCTTTCCTCTTTTCAATAATATAAGGTTTAATGTTGTATTAAGTTTGTATTTTGGATCAAAACAAATAAAATGGGTCAAAAAGTCCATGTGAAGCTATAGAGTGCCATGAATATAAACAATATTGAAACTAATGAATGTTTTTGTTATACAGTGCGTAAACTATAACTTTTTCCACAAAATATTTTTGTATCATCAAGTATAACCGATCAATTAACAATTTTAAAAAAAGCCCATTTTGATTTTTGTTTATTATCTAGCGGGCCATGGAACTTTAAAAAAAAATTAAAGCATCACTGAATAGGTCTCAGAAAACTGAACAATTTGTCTTATTTAAACTTCTTTGTAGCTCTTACCGTTTACGAGATCCCAATAGTGGCACTTCTATGTGGATGTGGACTAACCCTGTATAATCGTATTAAAAATTCTTAGAATTATCATTTCATGCAAAAATCTAATATGGCGTCTTACAAACGGATGTTGGTCCAGAATAGAAGAAACGTTTGACTAAGTCTAATAAGATCAACGTATAAAAAATTAAAAGTTGCTTTTGAACTTTTTTTATTTCTTAATTGCCTATAAAAATTAGGGAAAATTTGAAAATCATTGCTCTATTTTAAACGTATGTGGCATGAGTGTTGCCTACCAATTATCCATCTAGAACAGCGACTTTTAACCGGGGGGCCGTGAAAGATTTTGAGGGGGTAGCGAAAAACTTATAAAACGTTTTTATTTTTTAAAATACATATTGAAATTTAAAAAAATTTTTTTTTTGCTTCTTATTTTACTCGAATCATTGGAGAGATATCTTCTTAAATAAATCGTAATATTTTTGTTACTACAAATTAGGGGGCCGCGAAAATATTTTAGGATATTTAGGGGGCCGCAACTACTAAAAGGTTAAGAACCACTGATCTAGAAAGTATTCAGACAGTGATTTTTGTTGTGTTCATGATGAGAAATTTATTTGCAGTGACTAACATGGCGGATAATTTACCAAAAATGGCGACAGGTACTTTTTCTCCTACCATTCCCAGCGATATTTTTCATGAATTAAAGTGCATACTTTGTGATGGTTATTTATCTGTCGGACCTATACATGTGCAGTCTGATGGTACCAATGTATGTGGACGATGTGAACCACCACGAGACAGAACAATTGGCTCAAATATTTTACTCGAAGCTCTTTTGAAGAATTTTGAATTTCCATGTCGCTTCAAGTCCCACGGGTGCGAAGAAAAAATTATTTTTGGCCAAACCTTACATGAAAAACAGTGTTTACATCGTCCACACCCATGCGCTTCATTACTATCTCAAAATTGTACATGGACTGGTCAAATCAAAGATATACCACAACATTTTACTGATCATCACCCCAATCAAATCCTGAAAAATAGAAGCGTAACTATCAATGTTGAAGAAATGAAGCAAGAAAATTTCATACACTTATGGAATGGCGAAGTTTACTTGATACAAATAGATTATAACAAATGTAATCGTGAAATGCATTATTCTTGCTTGTATTATGCATCAAACAGAAATATTAATATATTTTATCAGTTAAAACTTGTTAGCGGCATGGATTCGGATGTAATAACTAAATTACCTAAAAGCCAAATGTTTGATAGTAATGCAGATGTTTCAAGAAAATGTTTGCCTTTACATATTTATTTACCAGCTCTTGCTAATCCTAACGAAATCATAATTTTCTTTGATATTTTAACCGATTCAAAACAGCAAAAATCTGTCTGTGATATTATTAACTATGATATGCTTGAAACTATCAAATGCTGTAAATGTTTTGTCTGGATGACCCCACCGATATTTGAATTATCATCAAATAAATACTGCAGTGAATGTCGTGATGAAAAAGCCACCGAAGTAACTGACGAAAAGTTTTTAAAATTGATAAAATCGCTTAAATATCCCTGCCGATGGTTGGATTGTAGTTTTGTTGGTGGTTTTAGCAATATACGGGAACATGAAAGAAAATGCAAAATGCGTCTTCATTTTTGTAAATTTTCTTGTGAGGTTGCGCTAAAACTTCAAGATATTAAAACGCATTACACAAAATCGCATCAACTTATCTGTTCAAATTTACACTTTTCTCATGATATGACAAAGAATCACAATAGTTTTTTAATAAATAATGATGAATGTACTTTCTTACATTTCGTAACCACGACTGATAATTCAAAGGATTTTTTTTGGAGTTTTTTTTCTGCGACCGCTGACGCATTTGACATAGTCTTTAAACATAATCACTGCAAATTACAATCAAGTAAATATCATATACCTGTAAAAGCGAAAATGAATAACACTTTTAGAAAGAACAGATCTGAGTTTTTCAAAGAGATGCCCGAATGTTTCGCTAAACTTGCAACTACATTTCCAGTTAATGCTGTTATAAACCTGCACAAAAAATAACTTTTATTCAAGTTATTATACATCTTTTCACAACTTCAGTTATATCGTTAAGTACCAATTTTTTTTCTGCACTAAAATTTTACACTCCTAAGAGGATGTTCCAGTAAGAACTACCAAGCCCTCTAGCGTCTTTATGTCAAGAGACAGTCTTTGTTGCAAAATATTAATTGTCGTATGTCCATGTTAAATATGTTCTTGAATTTTGTATACATTTAGTTGTTATTGAGATATTAACTTTTAAAATTTCTTTTTATTTTGATTAAAGTAAATGAGAAAAAGTTATTATGATAAAAAATAGGTACTAAAATGAAAAAAGAAGGGTTCCAGAAACTGTCATTGATAGTAGTTATATACAAATATTAACCAAAGACATGACTAAAAAAATTACCAAATTGTTTTGGAGATTCGTTTAAAAGTTTTATTTTAAATTTCTTTAAATAAATTGATTCAATAATTGCAGATTTCTTTTGTACGTACAACTCAACCTTTTTTTTAAATAATTTGTACACTATTCTCTTCCTAACAGTTTGTAGAAGGTTTTAAAGTACTGTTAACTATGTTATGTCCTTTCTTAATTTATTTGCTTATTGTATTATAAAAAAAGTTTTGTCAGAGTAAGTTATGCTTTAATGATGTTTTTGAAAGTAATGAGTGCCATGTATAACAAAAAAATCAATGTGAATTTCTGAAGAACATTTTCATATTCATTTATTATTTAAATAATTAACATTTTGTTTATCTCCATCACTTACGGTTTATTACAGAATTGTTGTTACAATGTACTATTTTTGGTAATATCATGACATTTTCAGAGGCCATTTTGATTGATCTAATGTTTGCTTATTTTGTAAAACAGTTTCTCTCAACAGATAACTAAATATGTATCAAGCAATTAAGTGATAAGGAATTTCAACAGGTGTAATTTACTTGAAAACGTAGAGTACCATTTTACAGAAATCATAAAATTCTAAAAAACGATTATTTTGAAATAGTTTAACGTATGTAAAACAAAACACTAACCTAAAACTGTAGTACGAGCCTTTAAGTGTTTTTTTTTGTAATCAACACCAAAAGCTTTATCTCTTCAAATCAAAAAGTTAAAAGGGAGTTTTAACTGGGATAATTTTTTTACCAATTAAGCTCATAATGAGGTTTTTATGTTTTACTTAATTCAGTGATTAAGTTCATATAAAGTTTTTTGCATTCACTTGTTTATTTTATGCATTTACAAAATATATATATTTTTTAGTTGTTATCTTTAATTATTATTTAACAAAAAGCTTATAGCAATATTTATATTTCCATAAATTAATAATAAACTTATTAAAGTGTATTTTCCAAAGTTTGTCTCTCTTTTTTGTTTGCATATTTTTGCACAAAAATACTTTCTGCAACAAATAATTTAAAAAAGGGTTGCATACACATATGTCGTACCTTCATGGGTACTTGAAAATAAATTTTTTATTTAGATTTGTTACATAATAAAAACTTAGTATAAAAATATATGCGTATAATTCCTAACCAAAGTTGACGGGTTTTAGGACAAATTTTTTAAAAGAACTATTATTTTCGGAAATATAAGCAATATTTATGCCTATTCCAGTAGGTATAGCTGTTTTTTTGTACTTATATGATCTCAAAAATAGATTTATGTTAAGATGTGCTTGTTCATGTTACTTATGTTCTAGTGCTTGTATTTAGTTTTTGTTGTGCTAATTTGTTAGTCTAAAAAAGATTTTTTTATGTAATAAATATTTACATATAGGTACACAGTTTCATGTTTTTATTTCTGTTAAGTTAAAAGTGTACAGGACGGTCCAAATTCGATGGGATTAATACGTCACTTGCTATGTTGCTGTGTTGTGAAATCTCAATATTTCCTTAGAGTCCTGTTTCTGTCAAAATTTTGAAGAAAAAAGAACGTAAATAACTCAAAAACTATTGATTTTAGACAGATAATTCCACTCCTGTCATTAATGTCAAAGCAAATGCATAGCTTTAATCACGTTTGCTAGCGGATAAATAGGAACCTAACTATTTGCAGTCGGATAAATTTCTGTTTACCTTCACCATAGCAACGCAATGACATTTTGGAAAATATCAGAGGTTAAGTTTTCTATAAATGGTTTAAACGTCACACTTCGGTCGTGGAATTTTCGCTACAAATACCATTCGAGGTTAAAATTTTAGCAGGCCAAATTTTTATTTGTAACACTCGTTGCTTTTCAATTTAAAGTCGAATAAATTGACATTTGACAAATCAATGTCAATTTATTCTCGTTAATTGTTACTAAGCAACAACTCGTGTCAAACAAAAATTTGGCCGGCAAATTTTAACCTCTTATGGTATTACCCCCGATAAAACCCTATACATTTTGAAAGACAATTTAATTCTGCATCCAAAAAGTACAAAATATACAGGGTGTTCTATTTAATAAAACAAATTGACGTATCATTGTGCAAAAACAAAACACTGTGTATAGTATAATACAATCTTGGTTTCCGGGTTTGGAACGTTTTGAAAAAGACCAAGACACAATGGTCGAAACGTCAACTACTTCTAAATATAGAAGACGCGGTTCCAAACCCGGAAACCAAGATTGTATTATGGATAACGGCCGCGAAAGCCTCAAGAATAAAATACTGTGTATAGTAGTATGTATAGTTGAAAATAATTTTAGGTTGTGTAGTAAATGACCACAAACAACTTTTATTCGAAACATGTTTTTGTAAAATTATCACGAGACGAGATATTGATCCGTTACGTTACTTTTTGTACACTGTATATTTGGAATAAGAAAAAAATAAGGAATTTAAATAGGTCATAGCCAGCCAGCATAGCTTTTATTTAAAACAGGGTAAGTTTCTGCCATAACTTTTTACCGGCAAGCGTAATTTTTTTTTGTATCATTAAATTTTAATAAAAATATCTAGCAATAATTTTCATACGTTTTTTGATATTTGCAACAATAACGGAGAGTCACATTATTAAAATGAAAAAAAAAACTTTTTTTAATAATTCAAAAACCGGAAATGATAAAATGTTTTAGAAAAAGGTTCCGAGTTTCTCTCAAAAAACTGCACGTTTTTGGTATTTTATCCGTTTCTCTATCTTAAATATTAAGCGAGATACTCATGTAATCGTATCGAATTTGGACCACCCTTACAGTGTAAAAAAAAAGTGAAGTGTACAATAGAACCGCAACACTATATATCCATTTCAAAGCAATACAATTAAATGAAGTGGTCGATGTGAAAACAACGGTCCTAAAATTCGCCGAACAATTTCGTCATGTTTTGCGTAACATCTTAACCGCGTTTTAAATTTAATATTGAGGTAAAACACTCAATTTAATTTAATACCGACAATACCCAACTCAGAACTTTAAAACAGATTAGTAATTTAAGATGATTTCACGACAACGCAATATTAAAAACGTTTGTATTAAAATTAAATGGTAACCTGCAATAAAAACGCTCATATAATTTTTACAAGCACATGGTAATAATATGTCGTTTTTTAAAACTTTTTTTGCAATTTTATTTTATTATCAGGCTTTTGAGTTGACCCCAAGTAACTGAGTCAATTAAAATCTTAACCAAGTTCCGTTGGGAATTAACCGAGGGAAATAAATACAAGGCTGCCAACAATATCTGATTAGCGGTTTCGATCTGTGATAAAATTTATTTTGTAACGGAGATAACTAGTGTTTCTTCTCAATAATTTCTCTAAAAAAAACGTAAAATTTGTTTTTCACGATTTTTGGAAATCGATATCGAAATTACTTTTGTTTTAATCAACAATTTGTAACGGCCCCGCTTGAGAAGAAAATAATACATTTTTTAGACTAGTCTCAAAAAGTTAAATTTGCAAAATTGCTAAAGATACGGTAAACAGATTTATTTGCTAGGTGTCAGCAGTTTGATACTGACGAAAAAGATTTTAATGAAATTCCAATTATTGAAAGTAAAAATTTATCTCTTCGAGAACAATTAAATTTTTCTATAACAGAAAGTGTAAGAGAACTGAAACCTGGTGTTACTGACAAATATAAATAAGACTATTAAACAAGAATTTTAAATATTTTAAGCAAAGGGTACAAGAACAGCAAATTTAAAACTACTTCGAGATGCTTTGACCATGATAAAGCGTACGTCTATACAAAATGAACATAATTTTCCTATTGCTTACGAATACGATATTGATACGATTGAAATCGATTGCCCAATTCTACTTTGAATTTTGATGCGCTGTTTTTTGAAAACTTTTTCTAAGTTGAACAATAAACGCATTATATTTTGTTTTGCAACAATTTTTTACCCTTGAGATCTGGCTTGGAGCGCGTGTGTTTAAATTAAGAAAAGTTGCCTAATTTCAGGCCGAACAATACTATCAAACAAATTTCAAATATCCAAAACCGTTTACATAAAAACTGAAAACAACTGAAAAATTAAACTTTCGTTTCTTTGGCTGTAACTTTTGTGTTTTAGAAGAACTTCATTCTTACTCCAACTTTCATTCCAAATGGTGTAAGCAACTTTTCATTAAGAAAATACTTTTTTTTAACAAAATATTCTAATCCTTCTTTGGAAATGACGTTTAGTTGATTTTTATTTGCGAACATCACTTGATTGCCAAATCACGGCAAGCTGTGATAATAAAACTTTCACAAAATTAATCATATGTCGGTTATTTTTACAATAAAAGTGTGTTTTTGAAAAGTAGTAGTAGTAAGTTAGCTTTATTTAGCAATTGCTATTACATTGTAACTTGTAACATAATTTACATAAGTAATAGTAAATATAATAAAAATAAAAATAGAATGAAATAAAATAAAAATCTAAAAATCTTCTAAATTCTAAATATCTAAAATAATAAATTAATAGCGTTCTAATACGTACTCCTTAATTAATTTAATACCCTTCTTATAATTATTACATATTTTGACTTGCTGAGGCATATTATTAAATATTTTAAAACCTTGATAAAATAACGAACGAGCAGTTTGACCTTTAGTACATTTCTCTATAACAAAATCAAGCCTATTTCTAGTTTTATAACTGTGGATCTTTTAATTTTAGATTTTCATACAGATATTTTGTTTTTTTTTTGTAATTTAATTTTTAAAACTAGCTCTTATGTTCTAAATATTATTCTCAGATGAATACTCATAAATTGAAGTGTATTTAACATAACCTTGATAGGGGAATGAATTGAACACTTTAAAATAGTGTGCATGGCGCGATTTTCTAATTTTTGTAATTAATTATTGAAGCTCATTTTTATTTAAATTAATAAGTAATGAAGCGCAAAACTCAAAATGAGGAGCTAATATTGTTTCATACAGTAAAACTCTAGAGTACATACTAATGTGTTTGCTACATCTTTTGAAGAGAAAAATCTTTTTGGAAATTTTGTTCATCATGTATTTTGTGTGTAACTTAAACGTTAAATTTTCATCTAATATAACAGCAAGGTATTTAATTTCGGTTAGTCTTTCTAAATTAGTGTTGCTAATTTTTATATCCAGATTAGCATTATAAATATTTGTTTTATAGATCATGTGTTTGGTTCCCAAAATCATAAATTTGGATTTATCAACATTAATACATAAATTATTATCGCATAGCCATTTATAAATACTACTTAGATCTAAATTCATCTTATCTCCTAATTCAATTGTTTTAAATCCACTAACAAACAGCAACCGATTTCAGATTTTCGCTGAATATTATTATAGTAAAGCCGTAAAACATTTGAATTTGGTCCACCCTGTACACAATAAAATTATCTATCAAGTGAGAATTACTGATAGAAAGTTGACGCAGAATCGATTAGCTTTAATTGTTCTCTGCGTTCTTATTACCACGGCGGCAATGATTTTAATGTTATTAGCAAAGTTAGTGATCCCCTGCACGCTTCATTTTAATTTGAAACGGTTATACCGATAACAGTCACGAAATAACAGCAAAATGAACATGCAACAATCAACAAACACATTTCTTCAATCACAAAACAAAAGTTAAAAATTATGACAATATTTTAATTTCTTGATCAAGTAAAAACTATGTTTCTTTCCCCTACGAATTTAGACTTTTAATGCACCTCATATAACGCGTGTTGTGTTATACCCTTATACCTAAAATCATTACTAGTTTAAGATATTTTCGCAATATTATTCCACTTCCCGCGGAAACCTGATATTCTTTTCTGTGTTAATCCATCGACTTTAGTAATAAGAGACGGGCGTTAGAAAAAAGTCCGATATAAAAAGTGGGAAGCTTAGTGGATATTACTGGCACGCTACCAAGATAAGCTTCCGAAAATCTGAAGAGGGTTTTTGTTGTCATCGTAAGTGCAGGGACAAGTTTTAGATTTAAGAACTGTCAAGTACAGTTTCTTCTATTTGACTTTTTTTAACGGTCATTAAAAAATTAATGTTATCTCTAGCAACTGAAATATTTCCAGTATGCAAAGTTAAATAACGAGCATCTTACCAAAAATAAAAATAAATAATATAAAGAAACCGACAGAGCATGTTCTTTTAAACATTTTAAAGCTATTTCAATTCTTTACAATTTCTTAGTCCAGTGTTTCCCAATTTATTTTAACTATGTAACTCTTTTATAGTTTTGTAAACGATACGGAACCCTATTCGATTTTTACAGCTCTAACACAGTAGGTCAGTGGTTTCCAACTTGTGGGGCGCGCCCCCCTGGGGGGCGCGAGACTATTGCAAGGGGGCGCACATCTGTTACCAAAATATCATTTTTGAATACAAACAAAGAAAAAGAACTTTATTTATACAGAATATGGTATATTGATTTGTAGCCCAATAAATAATTATTATATCAGGACAGTATTTATGAAATTAGAGTGTTACAAAAAAAGCGGGGTCGCAAATTTTTTTTGAAAAATGGGGCGGCGATACAAAAATGTTGGAAACCACTCCAGTAGGTACATCGTTTTATGAAGGTAAAAAATGATAACCAGGGGCTAAATACGGAAAATATTTGGAAACGAATAAAAAATTTAATTTTTTGTACTCTTCGTTTGCACCCAAACATTTTCGATTTTGTTTTTATGAACCAAAAGTAAATAACGATTATTAATACATGAAATTTAACTTAAAACGCAGTTTTAAGTATTGTATTCCCGGAAAACAGCACTCCAAGCATGGGCGTCCACAGGGGAGGGCAAATAGGGCACTTGCCCTTCCCTGGAATCGAGTACTCCATTAATGACCAAATAAATGAGGGTCAAGTTAAAAGTTCGTTAATATTTTAATGCATTCCTTTGGAAACTTTGCCTCCCCCTGGATAAATTTCTACGGACGCCCATGACTCCAAGTTTGACAAAGGTTATATATTTGGGGCATACCCAGAGCCGGATTTGCTTCGTTTACACCCCTAGGCAGAAAATATGACTACGCCCCAGTCAATGGCGTATCGTCATCAGCGTGGACCCTGGTGCAAGTCTGTATATGGGGCCATAAAATATATATTTCTGAAAAAAAAATTTGCGATCTAAACTTTAAAAAAAATACCTAAATTTTGGGAAATAAATCCTAATGGGTCCCCAATAGTGGTGCAGGTATACCATCTGCGTCATAGGATGATACGCCACTGGCCCCCATAAAAAAATTAGTAAATTTTAAAAATAAAGTATTATTTAATGTCTGTGGTAAGCATATACAACTGTAGTAATTTCTATTTCATCGATCAATTTTTCATGAGGATATTTTGTTGCGATTCTGTTTGTTTTATTACAAAACTGTCCAACTTACCGCTTTTTGCGATTATGTCCCGTAATTTCTTTTTCTTTTCTTGTGCTATTTTTCTACACTGAAATCTGAAATCCGCAATTCCTTTTGTGACCTGACATTCTTAGGCCTATCACACACAGAGCGTTTTCTGTCGCGCGACTTCAGTCGCGCGTTTGTGAAGTACTAGCAATTGCATGTACGCGTACACACATACGACGACCAAAGTCGCGCGACTATGTGTGTACGCGTACCTACATGCAATTGCTAGTACTCCAACAAACGCGCGACTCGAGTCGCGCGACAGAAAACGCTCTGTGTGTGTGAGGCCTAAAGGTGTATTTCGCTTGCAACTGTGCTTTTACATGCGTCTGTTGTCAATATTGCCGGTCTATTCCTCATCGGGAACGAATTCTCGAATGCAGCCGAAGTCGTGTACATGCTTGTATAGTTTACAAGTTTTCTGTACTCGACGTGTGAGCGCCGTCTCTAATTTTTATGATTTGTGGAAGAAAAAACGCCCCATTTTGTTCGACGCCCTAGGCAGTTGCCTAGTTTTGCCTGTATGTAAATCCGGCTCTGGGCATACCAGAATGCAGTTACCCGCGGTATATCGAACTAATATAAGCTTATGTGGAAAAGGACAAACGTTACCACTTTAAAAACTTACTGAAAATACAATACCTATTTGCTTGATAATATAAGCAAGTTTAGTAGTATTGCTATAAGACCAATAATGTTTTTTTAATTTATGCGGATATTTTGAATTTATTCAAAAAGTTTAATAAGTAATTACATTTTCGTTATTTTTTTTACACATTTAAAAAAGTTGTTTTTCCAATAAAGTCATGGGCTATGTTCCATTTAAAATATAATAAGTTTGCTTCGTACCTAAAAATGAATAACAACACAAAATATCCAAATCATTTTTAAATTATTCTTAAACTTAAGTATTAAAAAAATAATATTTATATAGTTTTGTTCAGACGAGTATAAGTACCTATAATGACTATAAAATGAATACATGTTCTTGAAATGCATTTGAAAATATTCAAAGGGCATCACATTGATCCGTCTATAGCCAAATATAATAACGAAAACCAGCACAGTACAAAGAAGACAAATAAATTGTTTAAGAAACAACTAATTGCCCTCTTCCAAAAATATTAACTAATAAAAGTCAATTTCTCCTGTTTCTAAGTTATACTGATTTTTTATGTTTTCGGAATCAGCCTTGTCGGATTTTAATTACATATTGTGTTGTTCTCTAGAAATACTTGAAGCCGACTTGCAACTCACTTGAAATATAATATGAAAATTACAGACAGCGCGGAGCACTGGCAAAAATAAGACGATAATCAAATTTTAATTAGTAATTACAACCAACTTCTGTATGGTATACTTTAGGGATCTTGTATCTCAATAGAGTAATCAAACATCCATTGTCTATAGGGTTGCCAGGCGTCCTACTTTCGGTAGGACAGTCCTACAATTGCAAGTAACTGTCCTACGTCCTACATTTGTACTTCAATGTCCTACTTTGAATAACTAATTTGTAAAAAATTAAAGTGTGAAATATATGCAATTTGCAATTAATTTAATTTACTACCACTAAAGTAAGGTTAGGAAATCGAAATTCGCGCCGTATCCCTACCCACCAATGAGACGTATATGGAGTAGTGATAGAGAAGGAAGCGTATTATATTGGTAGGAGCAACAGTCTGCCCTGTCTGCGGTTCATTTAGGATTTCGTATTAGAAATTGATGTACAGGGTGGGCAAATTTCGATGTTTTAATAGGGAATCTCGGTAACTATAAGAGGTATCAAAAAACCGACCGCGCATCCTCGATCTCTTTTTTCGAGAAAAAGTTAATGGTGAAAACTAAAATTGGTTATCGTCTTTTGTTTTCGAGTTATCGCCGATAACTTGATTTTTCGACTTTTCGTTTTATGACTGTATCTCGCTTGTTTATGAAAATAAACAAAAATAATTTTGACGTTCTACAGGCACTTTTTTGATAGGAATGCAGTTGAACATAAGATAAACTACAATAAACTACATTACTGCAGATTCCGACTTTATCGTTGTTTCCTTATTTTTATATATTTATAATATTTATCAAAACAACAAATTATAAAACCTTCGTAACTTGTACCAAATGAGTTTATAAAGGTTTTACACCTTGTTTTGTTTTTGTTTTCACAGCCTACTATAATTTTGTTTTAAAAAAAAACTAAAAAAACTTTCGTTTTATTGAAAATAAATACATGAACCCTTATATATTTGGAATGACAAAAAAATAAGGAATTGAAATAAATCATAGCCAACTATGGGTTCCGTTTAAAAAAATACAACTTTATGTCACAACTCGAATTTCGGATTATTTTTTGAAAAATTGACTACGCCACTGCATTCCTATCAAAAAAGTGCCTGTAGAACGTCAAAATTATTTTTGTTTATTTTTTAAACAAGCGAAATATAGTCATAAAACGAAAAGTCGAAAAATCGAGTTATCGGCGATAACTGGAAAACAAAAGACGATAACCAATTTTAGTTTTCACCGTTAACTTTTTCTCGAAAAAAGAGATCGAGGATGCGCGGTCGGTTTTTTGATACCTCTTATAGTTACCGAGATTCCCTATTAAAACATCGAAATTTGCCCACTTTGTACATAATATGTTACATGTAACTTGTTCATTTATTTTAGTTTTTACTCAAAAACGTTTTACGAGAAAATGTAAATAAAAAACGTTTTAAAATATTAAAGCTTTTAAAGGATAATTTTCAAACTGAAAAATTTAATCCTCCAAAAGATTTTGATGAAGTAAACAACAGGGGTTGCACTTTTCAGCCTCTTGTGAAGATGGAGATGATAAAAAATATAACTGGAAAACCTTTTGATAAGTAAAAAACATCTACTAAATGTCAATCTCCTACATTTCACCTAATTTGAAAAATAAAATGAAAACTTAATTTAACCGAAAAAAAAAATATAAAAGGCTCCTCGTAATTTCTGATAAGGAATTACCTTTTGAAATTTTTCGCATTATTTATTAATCACCCTCTATATTTATAATGTTGTGTTGTCATCAGTATTACTTTTGTTAATAAAAATATTTTATCGTTTTTCATGCAAGTAAAGTATATCAAAATCATAGCAAAATGTGTTAAAGTTTTTGCGTGCAATGTTTTCTGCCCCCCCCCTTAACAGCTAAAGGAACCGCCTGTCCTACTTTGAACTTTTTAAAACCTGGTAACCCTAATTGTCTATCAACAAATGATCTAAAAATCAATAGATTTGAGGATGAAAATACATTGCGAAATCGTTATAACATATTTTAAAAAATACGTTTATTGTCATTTACATCAGCGGTTCCCATCCTTTTTTGATTAGCGAACCCCTCTCAATATAATATTTGTTATTGCGAACCCCTTCCAGAAATCATACAGGGTTTATCAAATTCACAGTGGAAACTTTGAAAGGGTAATGCAGACATCAAATAAAGTCGATTGTAAACTACCAGATAGACTGGGTATAATTATGATGGACGTCTACTCCACCAGGGCTGATTCAAAGTTAAGTCGAAGGATCAATCCGGCTCGAAGGACCAATGTAAACTACCAAATGGATTTTTTACCTGGAGTGCAGCCTCACCCTCTGGAGTAAGCTAAAGGGGTAGTAACCTTGAAGAGTTGAAAATGGTTGTTAAACGAGTAAGGGCCGTTATTATAAACTTCAGTTAAAAAGTCGAATAGCTATCCTTGAAGTAAATTTATTCCCGCTATTATAAACGAAAATTGCCGAATAAATAGTTAGCCGTGAAATAACTATTTAAAGTGATAAATAAACAAACACAACCTCATAAATTCATAAATCGTATGTAGGTATATGCGATTCTTATAATTATTTATTACTTACCTTCTATAATTATTATTATGTCACATTTACTAAGCAGTTGACATGAAAAAGTAGAGTTATGTTTATTCGACAGTTAAAATTTGTCCCATGGTTTATCTGAGGCTAGTTAACTGCAGGGATTTATTTGACAAGTAAATTTATTTGACGTTTATAATACTCAAAATAGCTATTTATTCGGGAAGTAAATTTTATTCCATGAGTAAATTACTTATTCGTCGTTTATAATAACGGCTCTAAGAGTTTAACTGCGTACTAACTAATTTACTAAAAAATAATTACTTCTATACCGGGTGATTCAGTTTGACTGTCGCACCCCTATAACTTTTTAATTATTGAAAATAACCCCAACAAACCTTATATATTTTTGAAAACGGCGACAATTTCTCTATTAAATGATGTGCATTTGTTATCTCTACGATGACGTATGTCAAATCCTCGATAGACAACTGTTTTTTTTTAAATTACATAGTATACATTTTTTGGTTGATTCGGATAGAGAATTTAATTCTGAATCCGACCATGTATTAAAAAAGTATTCATACATAAGAAAATTTTCGAGAAAAATCAGTTCAAAGTTTATTCAAATTATAGCAAACAGTCTATTTAACATAACAAAAAACGATCAAATCTTAAAAATTATACTATAAATATCAATGGAAATGTAATAAAAATAAAAACAATAATAAATGTCGACATAAAAAAATTAGACTTCCAAACCAAACACAGTTGTCCTCTATGTGTAACTAAATATTGAGTCATTATGATAAATCGAAAAATAAGTTCACAAACTTACTAGAACCAACTAAATTTTTAGTTAAAAATAACATTTAAAAATATCTTTTTAACTGCAGTGAATAGCACAACTGCCAATCTTACTTCAAACACTGCTCAAAGGTTTTTAATAGATTATCCTTTTTATCATAAAAAGAACGTATCACAATTTAGTAGTCCAAGGATCATTGCACCCAGAAAAACTGTAGAAAAAAAGTATAGAAGGCGTGGAAGAGTCTTTATTATTAGGAAATACGTCTTATAAATCGAGTCTCAGATTGTAACTTGTATTACTTTGATGTTATTAATTTATATTAGTGGACGCAAAAGTTACTAAAAGAGGTTTGATAAAAATATCTACGGTGAATTATTTCAGTTATTTTCAGATATTTCATTCGAAAATTACTTTTAGCTAAAGAGAAATTAATGTTATTGGGTCTTTATTTAAGGGAGGTAAAAATAACAGAAAATCAGAAAACAAACAAAATTCATTTTCCGAATTTCTCGACTCTATTGGCAAAACAGCAGATAAAAGAAGAGGAAAAAATATATAATAATTGCAAACATCACTTGTTTACGAGATCACGGCAAACTTTGATACAACAATTCTTGCAAAATTAGCCATATCTCCAAAATTATTTTCTTTATTTTCATAAACAAGCGAGATATAGTCATACAACGAGAAGTCGAAAAATCGACTTATCGGTGATAACTCGAAAACTAAAGACGATAACCAATTTTAGTTTCACCAATAATTTTTTTTTCGAAAACGTTTTTCCATACTCTTATAGTTACCGAGATTTCCTATTAAAACATCGAAATTTTCTCACCCTGTACAGTGGCTATAGAAGGGCAACTATTGGGATCTCGTAAACGGTAAAAGCTACAAAGAAATTAAATTAAACAAATTCTTTCTCTTCTGAAATAAACGAAAATCAAAATGGGTTTTTTTAATCGTAAGTAACTCGGTTATACTTAATGGTACAAATAATAGTTGTAGATTTTTTTACGCACTGTAAAATGAAAACATTGATTTGTTTTAATATGTTTAAATTAAACGAACACAAAAAGTATGACCGGTAAATTATTTGTTTGTTCTTAAACCAAGTATCACACAGTTTTTGTTTATATCAACCACTTTAAAATAAATCTGTACAGTTATACCAATTCCAACTGAAATAATCGAAAATTACATTTAGGTGTAATAATTATTGAATTGCAAACATTTTGCTGGGCCCTAAAATAGAATTAGTCGGATTAAATATTCATGTGTATATGTTATGTGATATATATGTTTGACGATTTCTCTTACACACGTTTGAATTATGTTGTTTACACCGAGTATTGAGTTTCGAATTTGAATGGGGCATTTATCTTTCTGATTTTGAACGTGTAATCCATATAAAATGAACTGTGTCATTCAGAGCGGTTGTTTATTGGGCACCAAAATCAGTATAATTTTGCTGTATAAAGGAAGGATTTTGGTCGTCTATTTTTGAATGATGTTCGAAATATCGTACTGGGTACGGTATACCTGTCATTTAAATTACTAATTAATGCTGGGTGAGTTATAATTCCATTCAGTATTCAGGAAAACCTTCACAAAAGGCTTTAACAAAAATTCTAGAAAACAAGAATAAAGTTTATGTTAAAAAGAGAGCGCATTTTTATGTTATCCACATAGCCACGAAAATAAAAATTAAAAGTTGAACTTACCATTCTGAATATTGGTGACATTTTGAACCTGAAAAAAAAAGTTTTATAAAAATATATTGAGTCTGAAGAGTTCTCTACAATTTTGGTTGAACAGAAATGAAGGAAATTAAACTTGAGCATGAAAGTGTAATAACATTTTCAAAAAAAAAGGTTAATGCGCCAAAAGTTATCTATCACATGATTTTAAAAATCGGATTAGAGACGAAATTTTCATAATCAGCCCAGGAGTCAGTCAAGAGGTACACGTAAAATTTGTAAATAGGCTTGTTTATTGTTAGGAAACCATTGGCAGTTCGAACACCTAGTTTAAATAGCAACAGTGTTTTTGATTAATTTTTGTTAATAATAAAATTTGGGTTTCTTAAATTTCAATTGTGTTTTGTTCAAAAATTTTCAAATAAGGTGCAAAATTTTAAAACTGGCATTTAGAGAATGAAAAGCTTTATAAGAATGAAGAAAAAATATGGAGGTTACCATTAAAAAAAAAGTCACAGACGTCTTTACTTGAAACCAATAAAGATCAAGTAGGTACTAAGTCTAACAAAAAATGTGCATACTTAAAAAACGAAATCTACCTGTCCAAGGATTTAAAAAAAATATTATTCATCACACAATGCAACATGTCCACGGTAATTAGAAACATTTTGATAGTTTTGCAGTTAAGCAAATGACCAAAATTGTCCTTCATCTGTAAAACATGGTCTAGCCACTATAAAATTCCACGTGATAAATTTTTTTATGTACAAGCTCAAAAATCTAATTTCATATTAAATCAGTAGAACAACATGACAGTATAAATAAAGCATGGAACATGGATAAAAGCGAAGGTATAAATTGCAATCCAGATTAAGTGCTTTGCGCAGTAAATGTCGAGAAAGAGACCAATAACATGTATTAAGGTACCCAAGGTATCTAACCTACATCCTCGTTATCGACTTGCTCTTAAAACTTACAACAGATTTAAAAGATAAAACATTTTTCTTGCTATAGAACATGTGTACTAAGAAATAGAACATAATGTATATCAAAATTTTAGAATAAAAATGTCACGTTAGCTTTAAGAGTTTAATTCTTAACGTCATCGTGCTCTTTGGGGGTCGTAGCTGGGGATCAATGAATTTACTAAAATTATAATCAAATTACTTAAGGAGCAGATTTATTAATAGAAACCATAATGACAACTAAACATCTTGAACATTTATTACTGCACCAGGGTATCGCGGCCATCTCAATTGTGAATCAAACGATGACTGACTTCTAATTGTTCAAACAATTCTTATCAAATACCCCGGCTCGGTAACGGGACATGTAAACCTGAAATGCATGATCTCTAATGAACTCGACAGAATTCGCTTATTGTGCGTTTACAACATACGATGTGCGAATACAGTTGAATTTGCCGTCTGAGGTCTGAAACATGATACTTTTGAACGGGGTTCATTAAACTTTATTGTATCAATTTAAATTATTTTATTTAGATGAAATATTAGTGTAACAATACTTCTAAACCCCACAAGCAATTAGTGGCGGAGTTCTGGGGAATCAGTTTCAATTGATTTTATTAAAAAACTAGTACGACCCTGTTCAAAACCAACGTCGAACTTGATTTTGGATAGAGCATTTTATTCTAAACAAAAAGTGTCTCTTGACTTTTCTTCGTATCTGCCAGTTTGGTGCGGAATTTGATTTATTTTACTTTTCTTGCGAAAAATTAGCTCATACGTTCGATAAGTGCACGGGATAATTCTTAATAAATTAATATTTTTATTTCAACAGCATAAGTTAGCAAATTTTGTGATGAAACTTTGGTGATTTTTTATTTTGGGGTGCGCGGTAATCTTGCGCCATTAATGTAAGGGTGCGCGATTAAAAAAGTTTGGAAACCGCTGGGGAAGATGACTATTTTTATGAATAAAACGGATTCTGAAAATGTTATGCTCGTATGATTTTTAATATTCAAAACGCACGGACCTTTTAGACTATAGATAGCTTTTTTGTCTCTCTATGTTCTATGACATAAAAGATAGGAGTGTCCTCCTGAAGACAAAAGTTAAAATTTAATCATAACAGAATTGTAAAACAAACTTTACGACAAAACAACTAATAACCGATTTATTACTCGAAAGTCATATTAATCAAAAAGTTTCTAATTCAGCATTCAGCACAGTCGCATTGTATCAGAATTGAAGTCCTCTTTGTTAATAATTTTTTTGTTTCCGTTTGTTCCGTTTTCAGATTTGTAACATTACATTTTCTTTTGTTTTTCCGTGAATCGCGTTACGACGGCAAATTTCGTTGTCAATTGTTTGTTTTAAACAAACGAAGACCTCTTTTGTTGATGAGCTTGATGGGTCACGTCCGACGGTCAGTTGCTATAGACACAATACGGATTTAGGGGTTAAAATTGTACTTGACTAATATTTGGTTTCGTCTGTGGGACCTAGATTCATTTTAATACCGTGTGTTTAAATGGCACATGTTACAAAGCTTAATTATAGAATTAAAAATGTATCGGTATCATGAGCCAAAGATAAACATTGCTGATTTTGCACAGGTAATAATTTTTTTTTAAACAATGTTTAATTTGACGTAAACTTTTGAATCTTTATGAATGTAAATTAAACGAGTTTTTAAATAACAAAAGGGCCAAAAATTTTAAAAATAACAGAGTTTAACCATAGAGTAACAATGTTGTTATAACTTAAAATAATACATCCTTTGAATATTTTATTATGAGCTAATTAAATTCGTTTTGGGTCATATAGACCCGCACACCCGAACAGAATAGCGAATTTTTAAAATCCCTAAAATCTAGTGTCACAGATTTGTTTTGGGACTTTTTTTATGATGAAATTAGTTTGAGTTCATGCACCAACTTTTATTGGGAATACAATTTTCTGAGAAATCGATAATTAAACTTTTTTGAACCCTTAAACCTTAAACTATTACTATAAAAATAAAAATTCAAAATTCAACATGAAATTTTATATTGTCATACTTTTGGATTTTAAACAACTTTTTTCAATAAACTTTTTATGCAACTCGTAAAATAAGGACACTTTACTCTGGCGAATATTTCTAAAATCGCTAAAATCTAGGGTTACATGGTTTTTAATGAACTTTTTATTTCATTAAATTAGTTTTAGGCCATGTGCAAACTCAGGGCCGATCAAGTGGAGGGTTCAGTGGGTGCAGTGCACCCAGGCCACCGACTTGGGGGAGGAAAGAAAATATCTATCAGAATCTGGTGTACTCTGCATAGATGACCGGCCCTGCACCAACTTGTATCAAAAATAAGATATTCTGAGAAATCAATAGATTTTTTTTTGCAGAATTTTGATGGACCCCATATATCAATAACTTTTTTTTGTTTTTTTTTCAAAGATATTCGAAATAATAGTTCTAAATTTGTCACATTATATTCATATTTTTGTTAAACCCAATATTAGAAACTAACTGTAGTGTTTTAAATTGTGTTTATATTTTCGTTAGTAAGAACTGTAAAAGACATTCAACATTTGCACTTTATGTGCAGAAAATCCAGTTTTCAATGCATGGATTTCACTTATAAGACTAAACGTGACAACCGTGGCGTTAACGCCAGCTTTTGTATATGTTATGTCCTAAGCCGAGAAGGAGTGTACTTTTCCATTATCTGCAAATCTGTTCCAAGGAAATATTTCGATTTCCAGATATTCAGGGAAGTGAATTCGCTCAAAATATAAACTGCATTAACTGTTAAAGTTCTGGAATTCATTTTGTTTCACAGAATAACGGAAAATGGAATTTTAATGTAAAGAAAACTGTAAATAAATAATGCTTAAACATAAATAAATTAAATCATGGCATAAAAAAAAAATTAAAAACGCAAGTTAAGCGTAAGAACGGCAAAATTACAACTTCATTATATATATATAAAATGTCGAAAATTCATTGGGAAAAAATTAAATTGCAACTTTCTTGTTTTTTTTTTCTTTCAATTGTTCCAAAATTACCTCTGTCTACCTTTATAGCCTACTTAAAAATGTACGTTGCCCTAATAAATACAAATAAAATCGTGATATCTTGAAAATAATTATTTTAAAGCATAAAACATACTCAATGTTTTTGAAGGACAATTGGGTGTTCTATTAGACTGTGTATAAAAATATAGTGTTGCATTAAGGAAAAATGACTTATTGATGTTTAATATTTCGCAAGTTTGTCCAAGCGTAAAAACCGCTCTTTACAATATTTTAAAAATGTAGCTAGTGCAGTGTTCATTAATTTATTGTCAATCTAAATTTAAAACGAATTTCCACTCCCTTTTCAAAGTGTTTAAATGTTGAAAATGTTTGAAAGTACTGTGTCGCTAAACATTTCCATAAAAATGTAAATTTCTCAAAAACGGTTGACTTTAGACCTATATAACGTGATACTTTTTTGAAGTAAATTTAGAAAAGAATACAAACATATACTGGGCGGTTTATTTAAAATTTAAAGTGACAGGAGGATAGGTAGTTGTCACAGCATAATACCAAGGCACTACAGATCTTTGTCAAAACGGCGTTTTGCATTTTTTTAAATTTTTAAATATTGGAAAACTAAAAATTTATATTGTTTACATTTGTGGACACATAATTTTTTTCACTACAAAAAACCTAAATCTTTTTTTCCAAAATAATTAGGAGAGATCTTTTAAAATTTTACCATCAAAATTGCTAGGTTCACTTCTACACCCTGTATATAGAATTTTTAGGTTTATACAGCCCTATTCGATGTCTACTTCACCTCCCTATATTTTCTGCTATAAATATTGTTACACTATGTTTAATTTCTAAGAGGGGCGTTGCGGTAACAAATATTAGGTATGTTAAAACCCCTTATGAGCCAAAAAAAGTGCTGATCTAAAGGCCTAATCTGAGGGCCTAAAATTTTGCAATTTAAAAATTTTTCATTAAAAGCTTGATTTATTTAAACAGTTTTTTTATTACTTAACTTTACCTGCAAAATCTACAGTTTTTCAGTAAAAAATAAAATAACTAAACATGACCTGTGAAATATTCTAAAATAAAACGATTTATGTTAGTGGTTACCATGGTTTGTTACTATTCAGTGTTCATGTTAAGTAGAATTGACATGTGTTTTTATCTCGTAATATCTTAAACTTAAAAATGAATAACACCCGTCAACTCTACCAAATATGAAGATTAACAAACTATGGTCACCACCAAAATAAATCGTTTTATTTTAGAATATTTGATGGTTCAAGTAGACTTATTTTATTTTTTACTCAAAAACTGTAGGTTTTGCAGGAAAGGCTAAAGAATAAAAAAAGTTTTCAAATAAACTAATCTTTTAAAAAATAATTTTTAAATTGAAAAATTTTAGGCCTACAAAAAGTTCTGATAAAAAAACCAACACGGGTCGCACTTTCAGCCTTTTGTGAAGGTGGTAGATGATTAGAAATGTAACTATGGAAAACCTTTAAATAAGTACAAAACATCTACCAAATATCATTCTCCTACATGTATCCAAATTTGAGAAATAAAATAAAAACCTCTTTAGGGGGGTGTAACTCCGAAAGGAGACGTTTAAAGGAAAAAAATTATATAAAAGTCTCCCCTTAATTTTCCATAACGAATTACCTCCCAAATTTTTCCGCAATATTTAAGAAACACCCTCAATATTTTCGACCATCTTCATAGCTCCAACTGATTGGAAAAAGTCCTTCAAAACTGAAGTAGCCATTTTGAATACTTAATTAAAATTACCTTTTCCTTAATTTCCGTCGTCCTTCAGGTATGCTTAAGTATTAATAAACTTACAAATGCAACTCAGTTTTCATTCTCATCTACATATTTTCAGCCTTCCTTTACAATTTACGTCAATTCAATCAAGTCAGCTTATATTTTGTTCTGCATAATCGTTATCTTTACTGCCATAAATTAAATTCCTTTAAGTAAAGTCACCAGAAACAAGCAAATGAATATTAATGTTGTCGCGAACAAGAATTTGACACACAATTTATTAAGCATAGGGAAATCGGAAAAGTGTTTTTGTTATTTTCACTAACTATCCTTTTTTAGGGTGGGCGGATATTTTGATACAATATATATATGTTTTATTCGAACGATACTTAAAAGATATCTCTTAAGAGACATTAAGCGGAGATGGTTTAAAGATAACCAATGAATATCTCTATCATAAACACGAATCCCTGTGGAACCAAGAAAGGTCATTACTCTAATAAATAAGTTAAAAGCATTGTAGTTCGGCCAAAATAATAGATTCAAAAAATTTCAGCCTGTATTTGTTATAAATTTCATAAACTGATAGCATAAAAATTTAATATGGTGCCTACAAGAAATTAAAAAATTACTATTATGTCATGACATTACTGTAAAGGAATATGCCACTCTTTTTAATTAATTTGGAGAGTTCTTGACCCGTTACTTTACATATTTTTCGAAAATGTCTCGTAAACCTTCTTCTTTGTCATATTCTTACGCCTCTCTACCGTTAGGTGTCAGGCTTTCGTTTCTTTTTTTGAAGATGTTTATTCTTTGTTAACGAAAACCGCACTAACTTCTTTGGTATCCCGATTAAAAACATTAAATAACGCGTCAAATTTAATATTCCTGGTATGGTATGCACTAGACTGCAGTGGTGCCCAACCCGTCGCTCGCGAGCAACGTGTTGCTGGCGACACCTTTTAATGTGGCTCGAAACAACTTTTGATGTGCCTCATTTTCTTTAACATATTACAAATTTTTATTGTTTGTGCATTAAAACGTTTAAAATTAAACTCAAAATGTATTATATGTGGCTCGCCTAAAATTTCTAAATTCGAAATTGGCTCGAGCCCAGTTAAAGGTTGGGCACCACTGCACTAGAGCGTAGCTATTATAACATATTAATGGTCACAGTTTGCTAACTGCAGTCCAAAAATCTATTATTTCCAAGCTTTTTCTTAATAGCTTCGATTAGCATGTACAACGTAATATAATTTCGTACTCTGATAATCCTAAACGTGTTACGCTGTAGAATCGTGTACTGCATTAGTATTCAGTTATTCTGATGCAATTCAAGCATCTTATCTCTAATATCATTTTACTTATCCTTTATTCAAAGCGAAACCAACCGTGGGGATGCAATCGTCCAACTGCGCCCGGGTACTCAACGAAGTAATGTGTGAGTGATCTTATAGTGACCTAAAACGTTTATACAATTTGATAAATTGTTTAATCATTTCAGTGATTCATTTACTAATATAAAGAAGCTTAATTAAAAACTACTTGTGTTTTTTTTTCGAGGAATCTCTACTCGAAATGCAAAGCCAGTTTCAAGAATCTCCTGCAAGTTTAAGACTCGTACAAAAATTATCGGTGGTCACATTCCTCCCTGATTTTTCTAATCCATCTTTCATTTCTAAATCTGTATATCTGGCAATTGTAAAGGTATGAGGTTTGACTGTCGCAGGATGCCCAAATCTTGGTCCCAAATTTTTCTGGCTTTGATGGTATCTATGTATTGTTTGAAGGGACACCTACCTCGGAAATATAGCAGCTGTTTGTCAACCTTTATGTTCTCATAGGAAATGTATGCACCTTGGAGAGTATAGGTAGCTAAAATTCAAAAACTGTTTAAATCGATGTCAGTTTAATTGGGTCTCAATTGTTTTTTTTGTGTTTTAGCATTATCACAACGGAGTCATTGAGAAATTTCAGTGAACCTATTTCTTTTGTTTAATATAGGACGTTCATCTCCAACATTCCATAAATTTGTAATAATATTTATAAACTCCTGCTAACATCAGCAGGCCAGTAAAGCAAAATAACGTTCTAAACTTAATGCACCCCGCTCAGTATCAAGGGTACCCGGCGACCCCAGAGATATTACGTGAAACTTACTAAAATTTTTAAAAAACGATAAATGCTACAAAATTCGTACTGCATCAAAATATAAAATGAATTGTTTTGTGTACAGCCAATTTTTTTTTTTGTATTTTAGAAAGGAGCATTTCAAAAATATACAGCTCCAAAGACTCCAAATGACCCCATAGTATTATGAGGGTTAAGTGGTGAAAGTTTATTCTTGGCCGATCCGTAGTTGCAGACATATGAAGATTTCAGATTGGGTTTATCATTTTGTTTTTACTATAACTTTCATTTTTTTTTAAAATTTACTCACAGTTTGTGTTTTCTAAAATTACTTTTAAAGTTGACATCAACACAACTCGGGTGATAAATTATGGGACACCTGTATTTTCCTAAAGACATTTTTTTTTTGAATAGACAGAAACGAACAGCAGAAGCTGATAAAATTTGATTAAAAAAGTCAGTTCTCGCATTATGCAAATTCATATGGCATAAAATAATGTAAAATGAAATAGGAAGATTTCTTTGTGTTATAATTACATGCCAGTAAAAATTATATCAACAGTATTTACGCGAGAGAGCACAACTAGGGGATTTTAGTAAACAAATATTAATAGGTATGAAGCAAATACAGTATAATAAACTCAAACAAATTTTATAAACAAAACCGCACCACGACGTAGAGTAATTTAAGTGAAATTTAAATACTGAAAATTTACAGTTCACTAATTGTGAAAATGGTGTTAGTCAATTTTGGCCAAAAAACAAAAATATTGGTTAAGTGAATTGTAAATTCTCAAAAAAATTATTTGCTCAATAGTTTAACATTTATTTAAATTCATAGAATCGTAAGCCACTTATTTATTATCGGCTATAAACTATAACCCTTAAATAAATATCTTTAAATCTTACACCATGTTATAATAAAAGATCCATATTTAATTAAAATCAACTAATTAACAACAAAATTTCACTAAGATTATTAATTTACTAAATTTCTATATTTCTATATTTAATAAAAACTTGCTAATTGCTTTTCTTTTTTTAAACTTAGCGAATACAATAATACTGTAATGAAATTTGTACCTTACAGAATATATTAAAATAAAATCTGATTTGAAAATGGAAGCAAATAAATGCTATTTGATACATAAAGTTGAATTTTTTAACAATGCATAAAGTGTACGCTGTTAGACGCTATTGAAAAGAGATTTTAATAATAAAAGAATCTTCATAGTTGTTCTACAGCCAAGCAGGGTTAAAAGATCTTGGCTCGTCGGAAGTAAACTCAGGACTTGTTCTGAACAGCATTCGGGCAATTGAAGTGCTAGGAAGCAGGAATAACGTTTAACTGGTGTGGTGCCCATGGCACACTAATATACCAGGGGACGAGAAGGCAGATCGTCTAGCCAAAATAGGCAGCAAGACACCTTTCTTAGGACCAGAACCCGCAGTTGGCACATCCTTTGGAACAGCCAAGCGGTGTCTAAACGACCTATTAATACAGGGACATAACGTTCACTGGAAAAAAGAAGCAGGACAAGCTCACCCCAAGGCTATCCTGTCAAATGTCTCTAAAGAAAACAGAAGAAATGCTCGGGATGAGCAAAGAATACATCAGAGCAGCCACAGGACTCATCACAGGACACTTCTACATAATAGAGCTCTCAGAGACCGATGTATTCAGAGGACGTGGCGAAGCAGAAGAAACTCTTCGTTCCCGGGTTTGGAACCGCGTCTTCTATATTTAAAAGTAGTTGACGTTTCGACCATTGTATTTTGGTCTTTTTCAAAACGACTTTAAAGTCATGGCTTGTAATCGTCTTTATAAGGTGGTTGGACTGTTGCATATTGTTTATCGTAGAACGCTTGACTGTGATAATCCTTACAGACGGCCAACCGCTATGTTAAATTTGGACGCTCATAAATAGAGACCAGAGCGCGTTACTTTTGAAGACGACCGTCAATCTATAGCGTGTCGTTGTAGCGGCGCTATTGTTTTGCGGATTGATTGGTTTCTTTGCTATTCAAGCATAAAATATGATTTAATTATACAGGGTGTGTAAAAATTGGCGGAAGCGCTACACGTGGCGATGTTCTTCGTAAAATTCTAAGTCGAAAATCTTAATACGAAAATGTTGTACCATGCTTGCTGTGTCTGCAAGAGGTCCTCAAAGTTTTGACATTTAGTCCTTCAATAAACGTTATTATTTAATACTTGCAAATGAAAAAGCTGCCATTTGGAATAAAAATAAATTTCGAATAGTATTTTTTCTTAGATATTGTGTTCTTCCTGTCAAAAATTGGTGTTGAAAATATGTAAATCACTGATTTGAATGAAAATAATACATATGGCAACATTGTCATTAGCTGTCATCTCTGTTTTTCTCGTTATTATTTCTAGTTTGTGTTTTACGATACCCAAAAGTTTGCAGCTATGTTTACGAACTGAAGGCTTTCAGTTCGAACAAAAATTGTAAATACCTAAGTAAAAATTGCTGATAAAAAAATGTCCAAACGCAAATCAATGTATGCAATGTTGCCAAATTTTTGTTTCTTTAAATGGTTCCTATTGTATTAAGATTTTCGACTTAGAATTTTACGAAGAACATCGTCACGTGTAGCGCTTCCGCCAATTTATACACACCCTGTACCTGTATATATAAATATTTTTTACATTTCATAATAAAGAATGATTTTTCATTTACTATTGCTCCCTATGGACAACACAAATTTGTGATCAGCACTTTGTAGTGTTTTTCTAGGCATATTACTTTTTTTTTAATGGTCGTAAAACAGCCCATCTTAAAAAAAGATGAATACAAGTGATAGATTAAGATTAGTTATTTTAAGGACAGTTAATCAAATAACCATAAACATGCTTAGGAAATCATAATTATCTACAAAGGGCAAATCTAAAATTTTTAGTAAATTTGATAAAAATAATAAGTTAAAAATCATAAATTGTAATAAAATGTAAAAATGTCTTAAGTTATTTAGGTATATATTATTTTTGTGTTAAATTAAGTACACTTAGTACAGCTTGCTTATTTATGTAATGTTTTGTTTTACTTTTAATGGCCACTTTGATTAAACTTCATAAAAACAATAAAATAGTAGGAGTAATGGTTGGCTTATTTTTAAAAATAAACCCAACAACCATACATCAATAAAATTGTGCCCCAGCTACCTAAACACGTATTTAAAATTTTTTTAAATGATGTTAAAATGAAAAAAACCAATGAAGATAGGTAAAATTTACTAACAAATTTTAAATTTACGCAATAAGGGTCCTGCAAGATAAGAACTAAAATTATTAATAAGATTAAGGCAAAAAAATTAAGCTCTACTTAATTGTCTTTTAAATTAATTAAGAGCTTTTTCTATTAGCTATAAAAAAAGTTAAATGGTTCAATATGCGTACAAAATTTCCTTTCTTCGTAAAATTCAATAAACCTTAATTTATTTCACACTTGAATCGTTACTCTATTCTTAAGGGACACGAGACATGAAATTCAACAATGGAGGTAATAACTTTCTGGATTATACTCCTTTAGAGGCAACCTAACGCAATTGACAAATAACAGAGCTGCAAGTGGTTGAATATTTAAAGAAACTGTTCTTGGAAAAATTCAATGAACTAAAATCTATTTCACATACGTTTGGTGATATATGAATCGTTCTCTTGGCCTTAAGGGACTGGAGTCTTCTGAGACAACCCCTTTTTCTCTTTTATTAATTTTATAAAGCTAAATCCGAATAACATCTCTGGAATTGCTAAGACGCAAAATAAATTTGCTACGCATTTAGTAGAAAATTTTAATTAGGTTTAATTTGATTTTTATCAATTTCTCTGTTTAATATTTTATGAAGACAGCAAACTAAATGAACAATAAAACAATTCAATTAAATCGTGATCAGTAGACTAATCTAAAATGAATAATCTTGTTTTCACTTACTTTTTTTAATTTTATACGTCGTAATATTAGCGTCAAAACAACTTAGACTATAAATTATTGAACATTTACGCTTAATGGGTAATGTAATTGATGATATCCATTAATCTGTTATTTTCTTGTAATTTATATGCCCGAAACTCATATTAAGGGACGGATATTTTTCACTTTAGGATTATATGCACATGAAATAAATTTTGCTACTCAAAGTCCAGACAAATTTTGTTTGTAACACAAACATGGCACTATTTTATCTAAAGAACTATTTTTGTTATTCCTTATACAGGGTGTCCCAGATTATATTTCCAGCATAAAGATCTCGGTTATTATAAGAGATACAGGTTCGCTTAAATAAGATGAATTATTTACAAGTATGAGTTGAGCTAGAATCAATTTTTTAAAGTACAGAATTGCTCGTACTTCAAATGTTATAGCAAAAAATATGAAAATGTCGAATTTATTTTTTCTCTCATTACTTTTTTGTCTTAATTATTAGAACAATTGTATTTGTAGGTACTTTTTACTGGAGAATATAACTGTTATTTTAGATTTGTTGTAATACCTATCATTTTTGAGATATTACCCCTAATTTCATTTTTTCTTATGGGCCGCGAAGTTGGCTATGGAATAGTTAACTGCGCTTTTTTTTCTCTTTTAAATGAGATATTACCTACTTGCTATATCTATTTTTATAAATAAGTCACAAAATAAAGAAAAATCGTATTTTACCCATCCCTTATCAAGCTAACTATGAAAATAACATCCAAAAACATCTACCGTATTTTACGGACTATAAGACGCACTTTTTTCTTCGAAAAATTGTCTCCAAAATTCAGGTGCGTCTTATACTCAAAATTAATATAAAAATGTCCAGTGTTTGATTTAAAATTCCCGCCAGTCTTAAAAATGGCCATATATTTGATGCCGTGGGAAACCTATCTCTATCTGGCAACATTGGATTCAACTGGCAGCAGCAGTGCACCGATGCGACGAACATGGGTTGATTTTTAGCGATTTTAAAAGTCATTTCAGTTTTATAAACTAAGAATATTTTGGTAAACTTCAGATAGTAGTCACTGTCATGGCGGCTTGGTAGATCAAGTGTACTTCGGTAATATTCGCGTGGAAAATGAATGTTAGGTTCACTACTACCTACTGTTGGCGTGACGTACGAAATTCTATGCTTGTTCACCATTTGTGACATGTTATTTGGCAATCACGAAGATTAGTTCATCACGCTGTGTTCACAAGTGCCGCAAACGTAAACACAAGAAATACCGTTTGTTTCCTTGAAAATATTAAAATCAGAGTGTATATTATGTCCTTTCTCACGACCGTCATTCATTTTGCCGGTAAAAGAGGGTCAGGTTAGAGGTCTGTAAAAGCTTTTTTTTTTAAGCAATAAACATTTACCTTTATACATTAAATTCTTTGTGCTTACGTTTGCGGCACGTGAACAAACCGTGATGAACTAATCTTCGTGATTGCCTAACAATCACGAAAATTAGTTCATCATGGTAAATTCACAAGTGCCGCAAACGTAAGCAGACAGAAGATACGTAAAGTTAAATGTTTATTGCTTTAAAAAAAAGCTTTTATAGACCTCTAACCTGACCCTCTTTTACCGGCAAAATGAATGACGGCCATGAGAAAGGACATATACACTCTGATTTTAATATTTTCAAGAAAACAAACGGTATTTTTGATGCTTACGTTTGCGGCTTTTGTGAATTCACCATGATGAACTAATCTTCATGATTGCCTACTTCCTACTATTAAGCATTCAGGAACTATGGAGGTTCCTTCCTTATAGGATATGGTTGACAGTGCAAACAATTGTTTTAACAACGAATACACACGAATACAGGTATTATTAATTACCAAATGTAATTAGTAATTGTTGTACATGTTATTTACATTTATTACGCCAACAGTAGGTAGTAGTGAACCTAACATTAATTTTCCACGCGAATATTTCCGAAGTACACTTGATCTACCAAGCCGCCATGACAGTGACCACTATCTGAAGTTTACCAATATTTTTTTTAAGTCTGGCTTTGCAATCTAATAATAAAAATGGTAAAAATGTTATTTTTTTAAAAATTGCTTAAAAATTAAGGTGCGTCTAATAGTCTGTAGCGTCTTATAGTACGTAAAATACGGTAATTAAATGTCAAATGACAGTTACCATTTGTCTGCGGTATCATTTACCTATTAGAATTTCATAGTATTGTTGTGTGATTCGATGGTCTTTGTAGTAGCATCACGTATATTGAAAAAGGACATGCAATCCTCTTAGTATTTTGTAAAAAAGCTCTGAAGCTCTATCTCTTAAAATAAAGAAGGTACAGAGCTGAGGTTGTTACTAAAACAAGTCTATACATAAATACGCATCACGGCCATGGCCTACAAACTGTTTTGCACAAAAAAACGTGTCATAAATAAATGAATTTTGAAGCTTTAAGTCTCCTTTGCTAGTTAGTTAGAAATGTATAGCGGTGTCGTTACACTTTAGTATCGTGAAAATCGTGTTTCCTTACCGTCGACATTACCGAGTTAGACTCAAATAAAATAAGAAACTAAGGAAAAGAAAGTCGACGGTAAATGTAGTGTTATTAGGAGGGTGTCCGATAATAGGGTTATTTTCTGTAGAGGATAACCCAGAGGTAGATTTTAACTACAAAAGGAGAATTTGTTAAAGTCCAAACGTGCTAGCAATAACACTGCTAGTTGTTCGTGGATTTACTTTATACGCTGAATGGACATTAAATATTTGATTCCGGACGTGCCTAAGAAACGTGCCGGTATATAGATTAACACTTAAACAGGTTTGGGGAAAATAATTCAAGCGAAAATATATGCTGTTCTGTACAATATTGGCTTTGTCGTTTGCTAGTATTTCAAATACTATTCTTTCAATTACAATTGTTCTTATATGAAATAAAAAATACGTTTGCTGACTTATACAGGGTGTGTAAAAATTGGCGGAAGCGCTACACGTGGCGATGTTCTTCGTAAAATTCTAAGTCGAAAATCTTGATACGAAAATGTTGTACCATGCTTGCTGTGTCTGCAAGAGGTCCTCAAAGTTTTGACATTTAGTCCTTTAATAAGCGTTATTATTTAATACTTGCAAATGAAAAAGCTGCAATCTGGAATAAAAATAAATTTCGAATAGTATTTTTTCCTAGATATTGTGTTCTTCCTTTCAAAAATTGGTGTTGAAAATATGTAAATCACTGATTTGAATGAAAATAATACATATGGCAACATTGTCATTAGGTGTCATCACTGTTTTTCTCGTAATTATTTCTAGTTTGTGTTAGACCAGTGGTTCCCAAAGTGGTCCCTACGGACCCCAAGGGGTCCCTGGGATCATTCAGGGGGTCCTTGGAAAATTAAAATCGATTTTAGGGTCCCTGAACAACATCAGGGGGTCCGCGCCGGACATAAATACACTCATAACATCCCATCAGGTTCATCCAAGTCATTAATTTATTTTGTATTTAAAAACAAAAGTTATAATTTCAATAAATACTTCATCAACAAAATATTTTATTTATATTTTATCTTTACGTCACCATTTACCATTCAAGACATCAAAGTTAATTTTTAATTTTTCTATTATGCATTTATGTAGTTTTTTACCCAGGGTCCGTGGAAAAGTTTTGACTATGAAAAAGGGTCCGTGGGCCAAAACATTTTCGAATTAAGATTTTCGACTTAGAATTTTACGAAGAACATCGTCACGTGTAGCGCTTCCGCCAATTTATACACACCCTGTATAACATCACTAACATAGAACTTCCTAATTTCTTTTAATAAGATACCAAAAAACCTAAAGCTGATTTTTTCCGCACCTTGCAAAGCATTTACAAAAAAAAGTAATTCATTTCGTAAGTTAATGTTACCACTTCCAAGTACGCAACAGCGAAAATAAACTTTACCATTAACAATAAACTTCGACGTTACCTTTCTGTCTATATTGCCTCGTAATTCTTTTATTAACTTTCGCCGCTTAATAGCGTCGTTCTTGGAGATGAACGCACACTACATATTTTATTATTAATAAAACGCTAAGCTCGAAAAGTAGAGGTAGTTCTTATCCTGTTAAGTTTCTGTTGTCGGCAAACACTTAGCTGAACCCGTGTGCTAAAGAAGATCAACATAAACACATTTTCACGAGTTGCGAGCTGTTTGTATTTAATTTGAGTAAAACGGTTTATATTTACTCCTATTTTCAGCTTAAGAGAGGTTTTTAAGGGACCAAACGTAGTTTAGTTTGTAACATTTAACAAGGTAACATTTAATGTTGACTCTTTTAGAGATGAACATTATTTGCGAAACTTGCAAACTACGAAATTACAAGCTCTTGTAAGATATTGTAGTAATGCAAATAATTTTATCTAATAATTAACAAGTACCTACGTGCTTTTTGATGCTCCATTACTTTTAAGTTACAATAAATATCTTAAATGATAAAACAATATAAACAGTTAAAATTTAAGCTTTATCGGTCACGGATAACGTTTGGAGAAGAAAGAATATCTTTTAATCTATTTGTACCTTTGTATTATCCTTGACTATAGTCAAGGGTATTATTAACAGGGATGGGGAGTCGGAGTCAGGAGTCGAGGAGTCGGAGCTTTTTTAAGGAGTCGGGAGTCGAAAAAACTACCGACTCCCGACTCTTTTTTGATTTAGGTTTTTTTTGAAGATCAGAACAGAAAAATTTTAAACAGTAACAAAATAACGATTTCAAAAGACTTTTTTTAAACGGAAACGTAAACGATTAAAGTAACACGAACCAGTTTTGTCTGTGAACGTCCAATTTATATCTGCAAAAAATACTTGACTGGATAAGTTTATAAACAGCGCAAGAATACAAAACGCATGATTCGTGTGACACGGTAGGGTTAGATCTGTAATCAACCAAATCTTACTCCGTGTTGACATTTTGAAGGTTTTCAAAAGCCGATAGTGCATTTATTTTGAATTTCTTAAGGTCAAGGTATATGGAAATATGGTTCTAATGTTAAAAATTTTCTAATGATTATTTTTATTTTGTTTAATTAATCTTAGTAAACAAGAAATTGATAGTTACAAAGTCGATGTATAACGAGGGGTGTTTGCAGATAAGTTTTGTAAATTGGCACCCATTTGCGTCGTAGTGGATGCTAACTTGTCCATAATATTTTAGTGTCTAGGAACATTCTTCGCCCACAATTCTTCGCCCACAATTCTTCGCCTCCACAATTCTTCGCCCACATTTCTTCGCCTACACAATTCTTCGCCGCATCCAAGCATATCACAAATTTTATTTGTAAATGTGATTGTTTTAATTTATAAAGTAATTTTTACAGATTATTTTACATTAGCGATTAGCCTAAAGTTGTTTCTTGTATATTAATACACACAACTGCCAATGTGTTAGTTTTATGTTTATATAACAGATGCCGCACAATATTCCAAATTTGTAAATTTATGAAGTAAAGCAAATATTTAAGGATTTCTTGAGGTTTACATAAAAAATTTGTTAGTAAATGATTATTATTGCTTGGAAAGTTTATAAGTATTGCTAAAAGTGTGTCAAAGAGTTTTATTAGGGAGCGAAACCTAAAACTCGCAAATTTTTACTAGATGAAATGTGTAGTTGAAAATTATTAAAAATTTGTAAGCTCTAAAAAATTTAAGCGACATTTAACTTTACTAAACGATAAAATTAATTTCAAAAAAATTATCTTAGTGACCAAAATAATCCTCCAACAACTAAATTCACAACAGTTTTCCATCGTAGTTACCAAAGTCAATGATAATAGTAATGGATTTTTTAATACATTATTTAGAAATGAAAACCATAACTTCTTGTGTTAGGGTTAGGAAAAATAAACTGTCTAGTATCCAATAATTTATATAATATTTTTAAAATGAAAATATTCAACAGAAATGTTGAAAACATTGAAATGTATTACATGGTTAGCAAATAAGATGAAAAGACTCCAATAACAACAGCATTCTGATTGTTCTAGTTTAAAAAAATGATTTTTTTTTACGCAAAAAGAAATTTATTTATTTAGAATTTCAATTTTTTTTGTGAGCAGTATATTTTTAAATTGGCATAAGTAGCTTCTATTATTATTTTGAGGTATTAAATGTTTTGCATTTTAATGTGCATAAAAATATTTATCCTAACCATAGAGAAATTTCACTTATATTATACGAGTATTTGTTATCGCGGTTACATATTTTTATCAGTATACCTACATAATTTCGAGTTAACAAATCACCATTCTTCATTACTGCAAAGTGACTTATAATCGAAATAACCGGTTCATATCTTACCCAAAATTTTGTTTATACTGATAGTTTCATAAGGCCTTTTTTACGAAATTCTGTAATTATATTTGCAACTACACAGTAAATTCATTTCTGCTCCACTAATTTGCTCACAAAAGTTGCTGCCATGAAAAAAATTTATAAACACATAAAAGCAGCGCCTTTGACGGCTGGCTTACTCAAATAAATCACAATTTTTTCTAAAAATAAGAAGCAGCATAAATAGTCTTTATTTAATAGGGCACAATGTAAAGAAATTTAGAAACCTTAACGAAATTAATTCAGCAACAGATATACATAGGTATATCAGGTTTATTAAGTCAATGTCAGTGCCATTGTCAAGTATGTAAATTAATTATAGTGACATTATGCCGATAAAAAACTTGACCTAACAAAAATTAGCTGGTTCTAACCGGAATGGAACTATAACAGTATCACAAAGAAAACTGGCACCTGTTGTTTAATTTTTTTTTATTTATTAGCTAAAATTAGATATGTGAGAGACTAAATATAAACTAAAAATTTATAAGGATTCTTTCATAAATTCTACGGATTCTTATAAATTATATTACAGACTGATTATTTCTTAACGTGGACATTACGTCTATTTTAAAAAATCTTTAATAACATTTAATAAATTAATATTACCTATTTTACCATACATCTTTATTCTGTCTATGTATACCTTACATACTCGTAATTAGCCTTAACAATAATGTCCTTAGTAAGTTGACGTGTTAGATATTTGCACACAAACTTGATTCGGTAATATTTTTGACGTTAACGATCTAATTTATAATATTGTAAGCGCCACATTGATTTTTGAAGAGTTGGGTTTTAAAAAATGTATCGATTAATTTTGCTGTTTATATTAAATATAGAGATATTGATGTTTGAAGTTTTAGTTGTAGGTTTTTTTACGTACTGTAAGATAAAAACATTAATTTGTTTCATAATTGTTTAAGTTTATGGATCTCTGTTGCTTCATGAGAACTTTTTGATGAATTTTATTTGTTTTGAGCCTAAATATCAAAATAAATATGTACTTTAAACCTTATATTATTGAAGAGAGGAAAAAATATGCTTTGTATGAGATCTAGCCAACTTAGGTTTCCATTTAAAAAAATTAAGTTTGTAATTCATAAAAGAATTTAAACAAGATTGACCCAATGAATGTTTTCATTTAACAGTGCGTAAAAAAATCTACAACTTTTTTCCCAAAAATATTTTTGTACCATCAAGTATAATCGAGTTAGTAACGATTTCCAAAAAATACCCATCCGATTTTTATTTATTACCTAGCGTGCCATGAAAGATTTTTAAAACATCAAAGCATCTCTGAATAGGTCTCCGAAAATAGAACAATTTGTCTTATTTAAACTTCTTTGTAGCTCTTGTTGTTTACGAGATCCCAATAGTGGCCCTTCTATTTGGAACACCCTGTATATAAATAAGACATTTTTCAAAAAATATTTATGATTTTTCAGTTACTATTACTATTGAATCTAAATTATAACATGCGTTTAAAGTGTAGCCCACTCTCCATGGGCAATCCAAATGTGAGATCTGCACTTTGTAGATAATAATGTTTTCCTAAGCATATTAAAAGCCAACCTAAAAAAGACAGCTGAATACAATTGATAAATTAAGATAAACTAGTTTAAGTACAGTTCATCAAATAAAAAAAAATGTGCGAGTAAAACCCAAAGTGAAATATAATAAATTATATTATAAAATGTAAAAAATATCCCAAATTATTCAAGTTATAATTTTTTTTGTGTTTAATTAAGTACAGCTAGCTTAATTTTGACACGTTTTTTTTTTCAATGGCCACTTTGATTAAAGTTACAATAACATCGCAATAACTTACTTATTGTTAAAGATAAACCTAACAACCCATACATCAATGAAACGGAAAAAAAATATCTCCTTAATAGTGTCACAGCCAACTACAAACCGTTTTTAAATAAGAAAGTTGTACAAATTAACAAATTTAAAAAATCTACGCAAAAAGTTGCCTTATAATGTTGACAAATGTTTTGAATATTATAAATAAGCAAGTTATAAGCAAAAACTAAAAACTTTTTTTGTTTTTTATCAATAACGCAAAATCTATTTCCTTTTCAAGATTTCTTTTCATAGAATAGTTGCTCCTAAATCAAAGATCATTTTGACTCATTTAACCAACTCTGTATCTCTTACCGTTTACTAGATCTCCATAATACATATATACAAATATAAAAAAGGACAATATTTATTTTCTATCAGTCTGCGTTTTCTTTATGACCAACTGGCCTTTATTTTTGACCTATGCCTCGTATTTAAAACGCATCTATTACTGTAACCTTTTACATAATCATTCAAGCCGAAAAGATTAATTTAGTCCACACACCCGTAAAAATAAAATTTTACGTATTGTATTATATATTCCTGGTCCTACAGTAGAAGGACTCATGACTAAATAATAAATTATATATTCCATTATGACATAATCCTTAAAATAAAAGCACAAAAGTTTATTGTTTGTGTATGTCCCGAGGTTCATTCGTCAATGTAAATTAGCATGAGTTTAATGTCATTTCTGTTATTTGCTTAATACCACGCACACACTCAATTGTTTTTCTCCCTCTTCAAACAACTTTTAGCAGGTAAAGCTATTTTTAAAAACACGGCCTTGTATCATGATTTTTTTAAAATCTACACAATGAAATATTTAGGTGGTCGTAATTCGTAATGTAATTTTTTTGGTTGCTTTGAGGTATTTACTTTTGTTGTTTATCTGGATTTGACATATAAATCAAAACACTCAAGTTATTACATAATATAGATTGAAGGACTTCTTATCTACAGCATCTGCAGCAAAAATGCTGTAAAAACAAAAGCACCCTTATCTAATACGTTACGATTTATAAGCCATAACTAGGGCAAGTGTAAGAAACATTATGAAGCCAGGATTCGTATTAGCGTGAAAAGGATAATGAAAATAACCTTTCCTGGATTTAATGTATTCTGGAGCTGTGTTATTAGTGAACAGTTCTTAGAAATCCTATCTTAATGTCTACTTGTCTATGAAACGAAATCTTTTTATGTTTAATATTTTTTGACTTGGTAAGACTACAGGATTTGCAGCTAACCAGTAGGTATAGGATATAAAACTCAAAATTTCTTGACTTTTTGGCTTGTCAAAACCGGCCGCCATGAGAAGCCTTTTTTTTTAAATATCCCAATAAGCCTTTTATGTCGTCATTTTTGTCGCCGACAAACGCTGCTGTATAATATTAAAAGCTCCTTGCTTTATCTTTTTATTCAATGATATGAACATAAACAAACCATGGTAACCACCAAAATTAATCGTTTTATTTCAGAATAGTTAATGGTTTGTGTTCATTCATTTCATTTTTTACCCAAAAACTGGAGGTTTTGTAGGAAAATTTTTAAAAAAATCTACATAAATTAAGCTTTCAAAGACAATTTTTTAAATTGCATAATTTCAAGCCTCCAAAAAGTTCTGATTTAAAAAAAAAACAACAGGGGTCGCACTTTTCAACCACTTGTAAAGGTAGGAGATAATTAAAAATATTATTATGGGAAACCTTTCAATAAATATAAAACATCTACCAAATGTCATTCTCATACACATCTCCACATTTGAGAAAAAAAAATAAAAACCTAATTTTACCGGTCCTCTTTAACCCCGAAAGCAGAAGTCTAACAAGGTAGGGTCACGATATGTTGTCGCTAGAATCTGATCAAGGCTGTGTTTATTGCATGAAGTACATCAAAATTAAAAGTTTTGCAGAGTTATAAGTGCCCCTGGCCATTTCCTTCGGAAAAATAGAAAAAAAACTGAAAAGTAAAATAATAAAAGTAATTTTTGCGATCGCTTTGGCCATGAAACCGTCGAAGATAAAATCGAAATTCTTCTATTTACCAATTCGCGCATCCTTTGCAAGTAAAATGGTGCAAGGTTTTTGAAAAAATCTCAAACGGTTCCGAAGAAAAACGTCAAAAACGAAACCCCTACAAAAGCGCTATGATTTGAGTAGTTGTGGTATATCTGTGATATCTAAATCTATGCGACTTGCATAGGCGTTTAAAACTCAGGGGAAACCGTTTTTACAAGGGCCTCGTTTTTCGCGTTTTTCTCCGGAACCGTTTAAGATTTTTTTAAACGCTTCGCACTTGCAAAGAACGCACAAAATGGTAAATAGAAGAATTTCGATGTTATCTCTGGCGGTTTCATGGCCAACGCGATCGCAAAACTTACCTTTATTTTTTAACTTTTCAGTATTTTCTCTATTTTTTTCGAAGGAAATGGCCAGTGGCACGTTTAACTCAGCAAAACATTGATGATGTTCTTAATGCAATAAACACAGCCTTGATCAAATTCTAGCGACATTTCGTGACCCTCCCTTGTAATAAAAAAAATTATATAAAGCCCTCCTTAGCTTTCGCTAAGAAATTACCTCCCGAAGTTTTTCGCAATATTTAAGAAACACCCTGTATAAAAAGTTTCACGGATTTGACTTATTTAATTTGACTTATTTAATTTGACTTATTTAATTTGACTTATTTAATTTGACTTATTTAATTTGACTTATTTAAATTTGACTTATTTAATTTGACTTATTTAATTTGACTTATTTAATTTGACTTATTTAATTTGACTTATTTAATTTGACTTATTTAATTTGACTTATTTAATTATTCTAAAATCTAAACTTGTCGTTGGGTTAAAAATTTGCTATTTTTCGCGTTACCCTCTTGAAGGAACATTTTATTCCCTGTGATAAATTAGAGCGATTTTCAAATTTAAAATAAACACGGTTAAGTTATAAACTGTCTTTATAACGGTAGACAGCTGGTGTCAGACGTCGCACAAGGTATCAGCTGCTACGGCAGTCACTAATAAATTTACGAATCCCTATTCAAATGATGAACGGCAGACATAATAGACATCTCAAGTGTATTGATGTACGATATATTCAGCCAGGGTTGCATGCAGACCTATAGGTACAAATTTATTTTTACGAAATATTTATATTACAATACAATCAATACAAGTGTTGCTAAATAATTTATCTTTATTAATTTATTAATAATCATATACTTACTTATACTATTAGCAAAGTTATTTTAAAATATATTTTCACCCGTATTTTCCAAGAAATTCATAAGTTGTATTTGTATATCATTGTTATGCGTAAAACACTGAAAATTTCACATAAATCTGAAAATTATATAAAAACCAGTAACAGTAGTTACGATTGTCGCATTTTTGTATAGGGTTGTCATAAAGCCTTGATATTAAGCAGATAATGGCTACAACTTTTTTACAAAAACAGGATCATAATTTCTTTATTACGATCAAAGTCTTTTAAGGTTACTGGACCGTTAAAGTAGAAGAATATCATTGGGGTTTGTTTGTAAACACATACCTACATATTTTGTACATTAAAGATATACAGGGTGTCCAAGATAAGCGTGCAATGCTATTCAGTCGTTGTGTATTTGATTTTGGAGATACAATTTTTTAATTAAATATTTCGACAATTAGAAACTATCAAATCAAGTAGGTATTAGTTTTAAAAAAAGTACCTACTCCAAAACATCTCTATTAAATCGCTAAAAATTCACCGTACATTATTACGTAATAAACTTGTGCTGACTTTTCACCCGAGAGCTTTATACTATTTATAATATGCACTTTTTTTTAACTGATACAGGACTTGATATTTTCATTTTTTCAGCTAATGAAGTTATACAAGGGTAAATTCCTTAGTAATCCACCTAGCCATAAAAAAAACAAAGGCAACAATTCTTTTTCGTACTGCCGAATTTATAAAATTTTCACACTAGTCTCATAAATACACTAATATGAAACAGGAAAGGCATTTTAGTGAAATTACAAGCTGATCTAACAGTGAGCAACTTTAATTTTACTTAAATTAACTGATATTTAAAACAAATTCTCGAAGTCCACTAGCATAATTTTATTAATTATTGTGTTTGTGTCCTTAAATTATCATAAAAATCACAACTTAAGAAATATTTATCTTAGGCATAAATGATTTCTAATACTTTTTAAACATAATTAACTAATATCTAAGAAAAAGTACAAAAGTGTAGGATGTTACTTTAAAAAAATTTACATTTGACAAATGCTAAGTTGTTAAATATTAGAAGTAATATTTTTTAGAGTCCTCTTCCTGTCAATATTTTTAAGAACGATTGTTTTTAGGTACAAATATCCAGGAATATTTTTAAAGAAGAATTTAATTTGGAATTTAAAAATACATAAGGTACAGAGCATTATAACAATTACATATTACATTAACAAACAAAGCGACTTATCGATGCGCAAAAACAAAACACTCTGTATAGTTGCAAATATTTTTAGATTATTTAGAAACAGAAACAACTTTAGTTTAAACCTTTTTATTCAATGGCAACTAATAATAGAGCTATTGACATTATAGCGTATCCCAGCCAAGACGAATTATTCGATAGCTCTCTTATTAATAAAAATTGACTTATTGGTGTTTAAAGTTTAGACGAACAGATCAGGCATAAACACACCCCGTGTATTATTTTAAAATTTTAACAAGTCAGCAATCACTATGACACTATTGTCGAATAAAGTTTTAAAGATATTCATTCTGAGACTGCCAAGTTGTGAAATTTTAATATTTCTTGTTCCTGTCAATACAGGGTGTCCTAGTTATCGTGAACAGCATGGGGATCATGTAAACGGTAAGAGATACAGAGATGGTTAAATAAGTCAAAATGATCTATGATTTACGAGCAATTATTGTATGAAAAAAATTAATAGTTTTTTCGCTATTGATAAAAAACAAAAAAATTACGTTTTCGATTTTTGTTTTTAAATTGCTTGTTTGAAATCGTATTCAAAATATTTTTGAACATTACTAGGGCCGTTTTTTATTTGTTTATAAATTTTATCTATCTTCATTTGTTTTTGTTATTTTAACATCAACTTTCTTATTTTAAATAGAGGTCGTAGTTGGCTATGACTGTGACCCCATTAAAAAGAGATTTTTTTCTTGTTTTATTGAGCGAAAAAACTATTTTTTTTTTATAGAATAGTTGCTCGTAAATCATAGATTATTTTGACTTGCTTAACCAACTCTGTATCTTACCGTTTACGAGATCCCCATACTGTTCACCATAATTGGGACACCCTGTATATTTATAAAGACTTGAATAACTCAAAAACAATTAATTTTGCGTACAAAAGACCTTTGAAGAAAAATTTAATTTGGCACTTAAAAATAACAAAATTTACAGGGTATTCTATTTAAAAAAACAAAGTTACATATCGGTGCGCAAAAACTGAACACTGGGTATAGTTGAAAATAATTTTAGGTTATCTAGTATATGATTAAAAACAACTTTTATTCAAAACTATTTTTAAAGTTTTACTTATAAGGGAGCTATCGAATAATTCGTCTTGGACACCCTATACAGGGTGTCCCAGATTACATTTCCAGCATGGGGAATTCGCTTATTATAAGAGATGCAGGTTTGTTTAAATTAGATGAATTATTCCTTAATCTAAGAGAAGCCACAATCAATTTTTAAAAGTACGATTTATTTATAAAAATAGATATAACATAAATGATATATCATTAGAAAGAGGAAAAAAGCACAACTTGACAGCCCATAAGAAAACATGAAGTTAGGGGTAATGTATCTCAAAAATGAAAAGTGGTTAAAAAAATCTCAGATCATAGTTACGTTCTACATAAAAAAAGTTTCTTCAGAAGGTACAAATAGTATTGATTTAATGATTAAAAGAAATTTGCACTTTTAAAAATTGATTGTGGCTCCTCTTGTACTAAGGAATAATTCATCTAATTTAAACAAACCTGTAGCTCTTATAATAAGCGAGATCCCCATGCTGGAAATGTAAACTGGGACACCCTGTACAGTTTTTTTTATCTTTTAACTGGAATACGACTAGATACTTTGATTTTTACATCCTAGGTAGTGATAATATTACAAGAGGTTTTGATACTAGTTTTTATTAATATTATGATCATGCCTTACTTTAGTATAATAAACAACCTGTATACAAATGCATTTCTAGTAGAGCTTAAGTTATAGTTTATAATTATGCTTCAATGTAAAACGTGTACCTACTATAATACATTATGTATGTTGTGTACCAATGCATTATCAACCTAAACTGCATTTACTTGATCTATGTGCTGGACTTCCGCGTTAGATCCTTACCGTTTACGTAACGGCGATTCAATTTCTATACCAAAGTAATTTGCATAGTAACGCGGAAACTTCTAAATATAGAAGTTTGACAGTTTAAAGGGTTAAGCTACGTTATTTATACCACTGACAGCTAAAATAATTGGGTTAGAAAACCTAGCAAACAGGTAGATAAATAGATTATCCCGTAGTTTTGATTTTTAGTTTCAGTTTATTACACACTTTGAGCTTAAAAGTTGAAATTTTGTAATTAAAAAGTTAAGCTTTCAATCAAATGTCCAAAGCATATTTTAATTAACAGGAAATTCATTTTACTGGATGCTATTGTGGCGCAATATTCAATTAAAATCGCAATATTTTAATGTAAATACAGATACATGAAAGAAGGAACTATACAGGGTGGACCAAATTCGAATGTTTTACGGGGTAGGTATCTCTGTTACCGTAATAGTTAGCGAAAATCTGATATCGGTCTCTTGGGCTATGTTTTTGAGAAAAGAACGCCTATGTATATCAGATTTTTTATATCGCTTTCTATTTTAGCACTACAGGCAAAAAATTAAAATTCATCATTTTTGAAAATTTACTTTAACTTCTTTATTAATTAAAATAGAACAAAATGTGAACGTTTTTATACAGATTTTTATGCTCAATTTAAAAACAAAATTAAATATCTTTAAGCGACCTTGACTTTCGAGATATGAAGTAAACTTATAAATTTTTTTAAATGGAAGCCCTAGTAGACCATAACTTTATATGAAAGAGGATGTTTTTACCTTTTAAAATATGCAGTTTTATATATTTGTTGCAAAAAATAACCGAAATATGGTTTGTTATTAAAAAAAGAAACTTATTGCATCCTGCAAAATCCCCACAACATTTTATAAGCCAAAACTCAATACCAGTTTTAAGTTGAAGTAAGTTAAAAAAAAGTTTTTAACGAATAATTCTCTATAGTGGCAACTACTTCTCGAGTCTTCGCAATTTGTATTCTGTGCAACACAATTGACCGAGCTACTGCAGTAAGTTTAATTAAACTTTGCATATTTTAAAGTTCTAATCTATAAGCTAACTACATCTAGTGCTTTAACTTTGGTCTAATAAATATTTCAAGCACCAGGTGTTTCTTCTACTTGCTCACAAGGTGTATTGCAACTATTAAGATTTGATCGTGTTTTGTTTTGAAAGGTACTAATTTTTCTCAAAAATATCCTTATGTACTTTTATGCATAAATATTTTTTTTAGTGCACAATCAGATTTTGAATAAAATTCTCTATCACGATATACAGGGTGGTCCACATAGAAGGGCCACTATTGGGATCTCGTAAACGGTAAGAGCCACAAAGAAGTTTAAATTAGACAAATTGTTCCATTTTCGGAGACCTTAATTTGTCTGTAATTACCTTAAAAAATTAACTGTGCATCTATATCACAACAGTATCTTGTATATAAAAAAAATAATATTAAAATGAAAATTCCCTTCACCTGTCAAATTTGCGTTTTCAACCAATCATTAATCTTAAATCTTTTAGAGACTACCAATAGGAGCAATATTACACGGTAATAATTTTACATTCCTCTGCCAGGAGTTGATCCTCCTGTCAAATTTGCATTTTCGACCAATAACAAACTCAGATTTCCTTTAAACGGCCAATAAACATAATCATACACTGATAATTTACTTTTCGCAATTAACAGATTTTCATGCGTTTATTGGTCGTTTCTAAGAAATCTGAGTTTTTGATTGGTGGAAAATATAAATTTGGAAAGGCAATAAGGTATTTTGGTCTTGATAATTTTTTGACAGGTGTCGGCGACCAATATATATATATATATATAATCAAATTCCCATCTACCCGTAGGTGTAGGGATTGTCGGAGGTTGGTCTCGCGTCCCGAGTCCATTTTCTCTGTGTATGTTTCCCATTTACAAATTTCATGCGTGAGCATCAATTCCTTTTCTTTTCCATATAGGCTCCTTGTTCCTAATTTCCAAATATATCTCTTTTTTTTCCATATTTGTTCGTGTTTTTATTCTGTCCTTTTCCTTGGCTGGGTCGTTATCTATTTTATTCTCTGCACCCTCTTGTCCAGCTATGAGTTTTTTGGATTGTTATCAGTTTTGGCTGCTAGAGTTTTCTTTTCCTTGTTCCAGAATCTAGCTTCTCCATTTATAATTAGCTTTTGGTATCCAATTTTAACGGTTTCTCCTTTTTCTCTATGGTTCTTTGCTTTGTCTCTTATTATTTTTTGTATTTCGCGTTCTTCTGAGTTCATATCGTTGTTAATATAGATCTTAATATCTTTTGTATTTTTTAATTTGCTTTTATTGCTCATAACTAACTGCTTGTCTGTATTATTTACCATCTCTAAAAGGCATGTTTTTTCTCCTAACTTCCTTGCATTTTTAATTTTGACTTCTATTTCCAGCTTGTCTTTTAATAGTCTTTTCATCCCCTCTTTTATGGTGTCTTTTTCATATGCAGTTATCGGTACTCCTTGTATTATAATATTGTTTCTTCTTTTTTCTTTATCCATTAGATCTATTTTTCCTTTCAGCAGTTGTAACTCTTTTTTAATTTCATTATTTTCTTTCTTTAGGAACTCATTTTCTTCTTTTATTTCTTTGACTTCTTTCCAAAAGTCTTTCTGCTCCTCCCTTATATTTTGTAGGTCTTGTTTTACCTCTGTTCTGAAATCGCCGATCATTTTCATGATTTTTGCCAGTGTTTCTTCCATGTTAACTCTTTTTTCCGGTGACTTTCTATTTTTTGTGGTCCTCCCAAAGAATTCCTCTAGTTTCCCTGTGCTTTTTTTCCCCTTCCCTTCGTCCGTAGTGTATTCGTCGCTATCTGTCATTCTGTAAGTTATCTCTATGCAGGTTTTATTTAATTTAGTGACCCTTTTCCCCTTACAATTTGTTTCCCTTATTGACCAGGTGTAATGTGTGTTGCTTGTCAATCAATAGGCGTCAAAGATTTTCACAATTCCACATTTCGGATGAGTTTATCTCTACCTTGACCTTATCACACCTTGATCGTTTTGGGTTACTAACTAATCTTACCTTACTTTTATTTTGTAAATATTTTTATTTTTATCTCTTTCCCCTGTTATTCCTTAACCATATATCCGTTTTTCGTGATTTGTATGCTTGTTATTTCCCGAAGTTTCGAAATAGATAACGCAGCTCACAATTCACGGTCTTATCACCAGTATAACCACACATTATTCCTCGGCGACCAATAACGTTACTTTAATATAGATTAAACCACAACCCAGACGCACCACTCTGATGCCCGGTTTCTCCGACACATCTTAAGATCTAGCTGAATCTTAAGTTCGCCTTAACGGTATAAAGTGTTGCACCAAGCAATTTTAAGAACATATTCCACTTGAGCTGAGCTCACATCTTGAGTCGCTGTTTACTAGAACTTGAGCTGGAGTACATAACCTAAAAGTATCTTGTATTTGCTTTGTTTGTAGTTGTGTTTGTTTAAATTGTGGTTTAAGTTTAAATATGGACATTAACTTTATAAATATGATAAATGATGCAGATGACTTGTACGACCCTGTAATTCCTCAAAGGCGATTTATTTGCGCAAATCCATTTACGGATTTCGAAGACGATCGTTTTTTTATGCGTTTTCGCCTCACAAAAGAGACAGTTATTGTGATCTTAGATCAAATTGAGCCTCAATTGGAGTATACAGGGTGTTTGAAATTCGAGTTTAAGCACGGGGATCTCGCTTATTATAATAGCTAGAGTATAGGTTTAAATTTGGAAAAGTTGCTAAAGTTGGTGCTCATTAATAATCCAAACAGAAATTGGAAATATCCCAAACAGTATCCGAGAAAATTAGGAAAAACTGGAAAATACGATTTTTGAAAATCGTCTATAACTCCTTCGGAGTTTGAAATATTTCAAATGTGTTAAAACATTTCCAAGCAACTTTTTAAGCCGAATCGGATGGTGGTCACAAATTTTTCCTAGGTCGATTCGTTTTTGTTTTAGACAACTAACTTTGTTTTTTCTGATGGGCAGCATATCGCGTTTTTCTTCGTTATTAAAGTTCATTTTTACGACTAACAGGCCTTTAAAACTTTTAGTTTGTTGATCGGTTGTCATGGAAACAACATAAACTACAATGACCGGCCAACCTGATTTATAATGGTTATTGTTTAAAACGTATTTTTTGAAATTTGACAATAAAAGAAAAAGTAAAATACCATGTGTGATACATCAATGGATTTAGAAAAATAAATGCTATTTGATAATGTAAATAGCAAAACTTGCGCCCATAAGCAAAAACAAAGTTGTTTGTCATAAAACAAAAACGAATCGATCGAAGAAAAATTTGTGACCACCATCCGATTCGGCTTAAAAAGTTGCTTCGGCAATGTTTTTACACATTTGAAATATTTCATACTCCAAAGGAGTTATCGCCGATTTTCAAAAATCGTATTTTCGTTTTTCCTAATTTTCTCGGACACCGTTTGAGATATTTTCAATTTCTCTTTGGATTATTAATGAGCACCAAATTTAGCAACTTTGCCAAATTTAAACCTATACTCTAGCTATTATAATAAGCGAGAACCCCATGCTTAAACTCGAATTTCAAACACCCTGTATACATTATTCATTTATTTTCTTCCATCAAGCTAACTTATAATTGTTTTTCCTCCATGGTATAATTTATTCTTTTTTTTTCGCCATTTCAACACAAAATAAAATAATAAACACCGAACTGTAACTTTATATGTGACTAACAGCTGATAGCAACAACAAGATGTCACAGGGAGCCGTTTTAACAGCTGTGATGTAAATGGCCAATGAAAATTAGCCATTTCAATCTGCCGCTAAAATGTGCCGACTTCTTGCAACGTTGCCAAACCGAGTTCTAACTTAGCTGAGATGTCTAACAGATTCCGGAATATCTTTTCTGTGCAACGCATTGGTATCTTGAGACGGTCTTAAATATAAGGCGGGCTTATATAAGTTCGATCTTGAGATGTGTCGGAGAAACCGGGCATGACAGTACTTGTAAAATTTGAAATAACATACATTTAATTTGACAAGTAGGTTAGGTGAAGGAAATTTTCTGTTAAAATATAACTCGTGCATTGCAAATAATCTATAATTTTTGACAAATCTTCACTCATGCAAGTTGAAGCTGAAAAAATCACGAGTGATTTTTTCAGCTCAACTTGCATTCGGGCATATTTACCAAAAATTATCGATAATTTTCAATGCACTTGTTATATTACTACTGAGAAAATATTCTTTAAACTCTAATTTAATTACTTTAGTCCTTAAATCTATGTAAATTTGAATTATTTAATTGAATTATACTATACAAGTATCAGTGGTACAAACATTGTTTCGCTCGAAATAATTACATTTCATAATCGTCCACCAACAATGGTGATAATTCATGGATGATAAATTACCAGTTTGTAGAAAAGACAAAGCCTCCCACACTTGAATATCCGTTATTCAAAGCCGTATCATATCCAGAGCAGAGTTACTGGTATTTTGAATATAGATTGAAATTCTTCGACAAACGTTCCCGTTTCACTACATTTGTCGACAGAATTAAACTCTCCGAATAAAATAAGATACGCACAAATAAAAGTCCTGGGTTATAGTCCAACCTCGTGCGACTAATCACGTTATCCGTGAATTTCAAATCACCAAAGCACGTCCTACGTTGTGCTTTGATAAGGTGATATAGGGTACGTGTATTGTCTGATTGATGGCGACACGTTTTCGAACAACATAGATGATGTCATAAAATACGCAGAGTGCGTTTCGCGCTGAGATGAAAAGAGAATGGAATCTGAATCGAGATTCGGCGATTTGTTTAAATCATGCTGGTTTGCTTTTATTTAACAATCTCAGTTTGACTGCAAAAAACTTCGTTAACCGGGTTCCTCTAGCAAAGAGAGTCACAGACCGCGGGCCGCATACGGCCCTTCGTTGATTTGTTTGTGGCCCACTTCAGCATGCCTTAAGGCCGATCCACACTTACGGTCACGATATGGTCAGATCAAGTCAAGTCACGATCCAGAATTTTACCGAGCCATTCGCACTCAACGGTCAGAAACGGTCAAGTCTAGTTACAGCTCATCAGTTTATTTTAATCGAGGAAACGACAATGTTGTTCTCCAAGAGTACGTTAATTAAAATCGCATTGATTTTGGACGAGGAGGATAATGATGTCTCAAAAGCAAAAAGACGACGATTCTGGATACATCGGATGCTACAGAACCGCCAAGAAGAAGGAGAATTTTTTACTTTGTTCCCTCAATTAGTCGACGATGATTTGAAATTTTATAAATATTTTCGAATGTTTCAAAATGAATTTGTGAATTTACTGTCCCACCTGAAAAATGATTTGACCAAGACTGATACTAGGATTCGAAAATCTATAACACCAGCAGAAAAATTAGCAGTCTGTTTAAGGCAAGTCAAACAACATAAATAAATAAGTATTTTATTTCCATCATTTTTAAAACGTTTGTAATAAAATCAAAAGTAGGTAGTAGAATTCTCATGTAGTTATAAAATATTATGTTGTAGTGTATGTTGGAACAAAAATAAAATTAAAGGGCCTCTAACAAAAATAAAATAATTTTCTTTTGAACGCATAAGGTAATTTTTTTGCCTTCTCGTTATCTCATCCTAAATCTTCATAACAGTTTTCTTCGTTCCCAAAAGATACCAAATAAGATGATGTACTTTGAGTAGGTGGCAATTGTGACGAAAGTGGAGCTTGTGGTTCGTGAGCAGGTTGATTTATATAGGAGGGCCACACCTGATTTATATTTTTCGTTTCAATGTCTGATATAACTTTAAATACCTTTTGTTTCGCCAAAAACTTATCCGGTTCAGAAAATTTTCTAACTGTGGCTTTCATCGTTTCAAAAAAAAGGTCAAGTTCGTCCGGTTCTTTTGCCTTGCATTCTTTCTTTCTTTTTTCTTCTTCTAAAATGTGCTTCATTAAGGTGCTACCAGCTGTTTCTGTAGATGGCAGTTTTCTCCTTTTCCTGGAGGGTGTTGGAGTTTGAGGTATAACCTCAGTTGGAGTTGGTATTGTTGGCTCGTCTACTATTTCGCAGGACTCGTCCTCATTTGCTGGCGAGAGTGCACATTCCTCGTCTACTTTGCCCATTGATGCCACTCTCGCCTTATCCTTCATATGAGGCATTAGGAATTGAAGGTGGTGCTCAAACCTCCATTGCGAATTTGCAGCTCCATTTGCAGCTTGGCCTGTTACTGTTTGCTTACTGCGTAAAAATTTTCTAAACTGCGATCGCAGGCACTCCCACCTCTGCTTGCATTTTTGTGCATCTGGAAAAAATAGTTAATACATACAGGGTGTGTATAAATCGGCTGAGGCGCTACACGTGGCAATGTTTTTCGTAAAATTCCAAGTCGAAAATATTAATACCAAAATGTGGTACCATGCTTCCTATGGCCCCAGAAACCATTAAAAAAAACAGCAATTTGGCAACATTCCCTCCATTGACATTTTTTTATCAGAAATTTTTACTTAGGTTACGAGAAAAACAGAGATGACAGCAAATAACAATGTTGCTATATGTATTATTTTCATTGAAATCAGTGATTTACATATTTTCAACACCAATTTTTGATAGGAATAACACAATACCTAGGAAAAAATACTATTCGAAATTTATTTTTATTCCAAACTGCAGCTTTTTCATTTACAAGTATTAAATAATAACGCTTATTAGAGGACTAAATGTCAAAACTTTGTGGTCCTCTTGCAGACACAGCAAGCATGGTACAACAATTTCGTATTAAGATTTTCGACTTGGAATTTTACGAAGAACATCGCCACGTTTAGCGCTTTCGCCAATTTATACACACCCTGTATAGTACTTGCTTCTTACTTATCAGTTATGATTTGACAATAGTGTACGCTATAATATTGATTTTTTTTTTTCGTTTCACTATTTTTGCATAACCTCTTTTCAGGTTTCTTGCAACAGGAGATTCTTTCCAAACAATAGCGTTCAGTTACCGCCTCGGGCATTCGACAGTACACGCAATTGTTCAAGAGGTATGCAAAGCAATAATAGATAATTTATTGTCTGTGTGCATTCCCAAGCCTCAGAAAGAAGATTGGGAAGTAATCGCTAACCGATTTTGGACAACCTGGAATTTTCCTAACTGCATAGGCGCTATCGATGGAAAACACGTCGAAATAGTAGCACCTTCCAACAGCGGATCTAATTACTTTAACTATAAGAAAACCTTCTCAGTAGTGTTACTGGCTTTAGTGGATGCTGACTACAGGTTTATAGCTGTAGATATTGGTTCATACGGAAAAAACAGTGACGGAGGCATTTTTTCAAGTTCTACATTAGGAAATAGGCTTAGCAACGGTACCTTGCATGTCCCTGGCTGTAAACAACTACCAGGGTCGGAAATCGCAGCGCCTCATGTAATTTTGGGGGATTCAGCTTTTCCGCTTAAAACATATCTATTAAGACCTTATCCTGAGCCACAAGTTCAACAAGATAGAGAGAAAAGAATTTTCAATTATCGACTGAGTCGTGCGAGACGGGTAGTGGAAAATGCTTTTGGGATTTTAGCTCAAAGATTCCGCATTTATTTCAGAAAAATTAATTCAAGTCCCGGTTACATAGAAAATATCATTCTAACAACATGTATTCTGCACAACTTTCTAAGGAATGATAGAATGTCATACCTTTTGGAAAAACAACCTCAGGGTGAACGACAGGAACCCATTTTTACAAGGTTTCCCAACTTAGGTGCTAATGCTCGTACAGCAGCGTTTGATACCAGACAAAAATTCACAATATTTTTCAATTCAGAAGCGGGACACGTGCCATGGCAGGATGAAAGTATATAAACATTGTGTCTATCTGTTACACACTTTTTTATTCATTCAAATTCTATAACCATGCAGTTTTGTATTTGCTTTAATACAAGTTATTTGCTTACCTATTTGGAGTTTCTCTCCTATGTCTCTCCAAATTTTCATCTTGTGTGATGTATCACAATACTTTTTATTAGTGAAGTCATATAATTCACCGAAATCGCGGACATATTCTATTAGCCGTTCATCATCCATGTCTCGGCCGTTCTCACTTACGATCAGGTCTAATCACGTCAGGGCAGCCACGGTCTTGATCGCTAGCGGAACGATCCAACGGTCAACAGATCGTGCCTTGACTTGATCGGACCGCGTAGTCTGAACGCTCTCATTGGATTATGTTTGAGCGATCTTGATCGGTGCCTTGACTTGACGTGATCTGACCACATTTGACCGTAAGTGAGGATCGGCCTTTATTTTAACAAATCACACGATTTTTTTAATAAAAAATAAAAACTGTATTTATAAACCTATTTTTCCGAATTTTTGTAATATGCATAATTAGGTATATTTTAATACATTTGATAGAATTTTTTAATTGCGTTTTCTCTATGGTTTTTAGTAAAACAATAAGTCTATTTTTTAAATTTAGAAACATATCCCTATACTTCGTGTGTTATTTTTACCTTCGTTAACGATTTCAAGGAATGTATTTTTATCCTTGAACGAGGTATTAGTGTATTTGAACTAAAGTTGCTCAGCTTCTACTCTCATGGAATCAAATACATCAATTTTTGTTTGAATAAAGCTCCATTGATTATGTTTCTTAAATATACAGGGTGTGTAAAAATTGGCGGAAGGGCTACACGGAGCGATGTTCTTCGTAAAATTCTAAGTCGAAAATCTTAATACGAAAATGTTGTTACATGCTTCCTATGGCCTCAGGAACCATTTAAAGAAAAGAAAAAAAATTGGCAACATTGCATACATTGATTTACGTTTGGACATTTTTTATCAGCAATTTTTACTTAGGTATTTACATTTTTTGTTCGAACTGAAAGCCTTCAGTTCGTAAACATAGCTGCAAACTTTTGGGTATCGTAAAACACAAACAAGAAATAATTACGAGAAAAACAGAGATGACAGCTAAGGACAATGTTGCCATATGTATTACTGTCATTAAAATCAGTGATTTACATATTTTCAACACCAATTTTTGAAAGGAAGAACACAATATCTAGGAAAAAATACTATTCGAAATCTATTTTTATTCCAAATTGCAGCTTTTTCATTTGCAAGTATTAAATAATAACGCCTATTAAAGGACTAAATGTCAAAGCTTTGAGGACCTCTTGCAGACACAGCAAGCGTGGTACAACATTTTCGTATTAAGATTTTCGACTTAGAATTTTACGAAGAACATCGCCCCGTGTAGCCCTTCCGCCAATTTTTACGCACCCTGTATAAAAAATTTAAAACATTCACCCACACATATAAACCCACGCCAAAATTACTAAACATTCTTCAACTGATCTAAATTTAACTAATTCGATTAATTTAAGTTGTCCTGTTATTTTATGATTGACAGAAGTGTTATTAAAAAAAACAAAAGTTTTTAACTGGTTTTAAACAGGTTTTTTAATATATTGTTTCAATTTACATTGATTCCGACATGTTTCGTCAATATAGGTTTTATTGACTTCCTCAGGGAACTATGTTATATAATGAACTTCGAAAATTATTGCTTCATTATATAACATAGTTCCCTGAGGAAGTCAATCAAACCTATATTGACGAAACATGTCGGAATCAATGTAAATTGAAACAATATATTAAAAAAACCTGTTTAAAACCAGTTAAAAACTTTTGTTCTTTAATAACACTTTTCTGTTTAACTAATTCGATAGATTTTATAACTCATCCAACCAAAATAAAACTTAGATAATTTAAATATTTGATTCGTAAAAGAAGATATTTGTAAAACGCACATGATAGACAATGTTTTAGTACGTATTATTCCCAACCAAAAGATTTAGGATCCCATTCAGTCTCTGTTACAGAAACAAAAACGTCCACTGGGAGACATAGTAATATAATTTTTGTATCTAAGAACTTCAGCGCATGAATAATACAACAGCCGAATACTACAGTAGTACCGTGTTCCAAACAATAACCATAAATTTGTAGTAAATAAAATACGACGAAACAAAACACTTTAATCCAGAAAAAAATTCTTGCAGAATAAAGCAAAGCAGCACGCAAATTTATTCCAAAACATTTTCTTATATACACACGTCCTTTTTTATTTTATGGTTGATGCACGGTCAAAGTGAATGAGTTCATTGAAACGTTTGATCGTTTTGTACAAATAAACATGAGCAAAAAATTTTATGGTATCGTTTTAATGTAATGAAGAAACCACAGAATGGTTTACTTCATAAATTTCCCAAAACCATACACTGTACGACATCCATTGAATTTAGTTTTTACTTGTATTGTTGCTGACAGGAGTTCATAAGGTAACAAGAGGGCATTAAATGCATCTATGTATTGCGAATATTACTTGAAATTATGTTTAAAAAAATAACAATGGCCTTCTATTAGTGAATAAGCGAAAATACCGAAAATATAGTGATGCTTTTAACTCTGTCAAGGCTATTATGAAATAAACTAGACCTTTTGGCAGATTACTTGGTTTTCATTAAATTTAAATATACCGGGTAGTCGGAAGTCCAAAAGTATGGAAACGCTGCTGTAACGGCGTAAATATAACGTTTATGAAAAAATGTTTTTATAAAAAGTTTATATCAAATTGTTAGCTACATTTTGACGTACTTCAATTGTTTTTTCGGGCAGCCGAGTGCAATCGTCATATTTTTTAAATGGCAACCAATTTTTTTTTACTTTAGTTGAGAGATTTTTTTTTCTTTTTAACAATATAAAGATTTATTGTTACATTAAAAAAATTGTGAGAAAAATGATTATTTTTCACAAAATCATTGTATTTGACAAAACAAAACAGGATCGCTGTAATAATTGACAGTTTATAGCTTGTCTAATTGTTTTTTATTATGTTTCTAAGAAAGAAAAAAATATATAAGCATTTGATTGAAACGCCTTGAATTTAATTTAATACTCACAAAATAATGTTCATTCATCGAAACATAAGACAAGTTATAAACTGTCAGTTACTACAGCGATCGTGTTTTGTTTGGTCAAATGTTCTTATGTAACGCTAAGAAATCTATACATGGCTGAGTACACTGTAAAAAATGCATGTAAAAATACACCTAAGTTACATGTGCTAATATGTAAGTTTACATAAAAATTACCACAAAAACAATGTAAATGGCTTATTCCATTCGTTTAATAGTAAAAATACTAAGTTTTGGTGAACTTTACAAGTATTTTACAGTATGAAATTAAAACTACAAAACGTTATGTACAATTACTTAATATTTACAGTCTTACTGGACATTTACATGAGGAAACTATGTAAAATTATCCCACCACATACACCGAATTGCGGGTTGTAACACGTTTTCGTGTCGGTTTCTTTAAGATTTGTTCATTGTGCATTGTCTATATCTATGTGGTTGAAAGTGTTCTGTGAGTTTTGCAGGTGAATAAAAATTCTTTTTTTTACAATGTATAAATGCAACGCAACATTTACTACAATAAGAAAATAAGATTTACACAATTACTTGCACCGATAAACTGCAAACAGCTTTAATTGTTTGCACGATGGCTGCTCTATGCGATTCCGAAAATACGGAGCGTTTGTCACGCACCTAACCAGAATACACTATGAAATTGACGTATCAAATAATTTCTTATATAAATGTCATGTGGAAACTGTGATTTTAAAAGTTACCAAAAAAGGTTTTTACCAGTCATTTTTATAAACCTATAAAAGCTGGAAAACGAGTTAAATGTCCACTGAAGGCATATTGCAATGTAAAAAATTCTTTTGATAGTTTATTTACCATTCAGTCTCATTTTGTAAGAAAACATTATTACGAAAAAAGATCGCAAGTTGAACTAATTGCTAAAACGAAAATCAGTAAGCTTAATAATAATTCTGAAGATCTGGAGCTGAGTGTGTTTGAAAGTGTTGCTGATGAAATAAGTAGTGAGAGTTTAAAATTACTCAGTTTAAAGTTATTTTCTTCTCTTTATTTAACATTGGAATCAAAGTTCTTTTTACCAAAAAAAATCGTTACAAACGTTAATAGACGGTCTCGGAGATATTAGCCAATTAAATAATTCATTTATTGTTAACAAATTGTCAGAAATTGGAATAGAAGTAAACAAGCGCATTATCACAAAAGATCTTTTTTACTTAGCGCATAAAAAATTAGGAACAAATTATTTGCGTGAAAAATATTATAAACGGAATAAGAATTATGTTGCTCCTGTCAAAATTACTTTAAATAAAGGAAACAAAGTATCCCATGTTTATTAAATACCTATCTTAAAGTTATTATTTAGATTTAGGTCTATACTATTATAACATTCATCATAGTTTGTTAAGTTATTCATGTATCATTATTTTGTAAAAGACTTTTGTCTGCATGTCCATATTATTTGTGTTTTAGTTATTATAAATTTAAGATATTTTCGTATCATTTAAGAAGCAGAAGTTATGTACCTGAACTAACATATTTGTTTTTATAAAAATGTCATTATCTAAAGCCAAATTGCAATGTATATTTTTTATGTTAAGTCATTATTAGGGCTAAGTTTTTTTTTATATTTATAGACCAATAAAATTTATATTAAACATGTTTAATATTTTTATTGTACCACAATCTACAACATCTCCATTACTGGAGATTTCTTTGTAAAAAAAAACTGTGTTTATAATTATGTATTATTAAAAGTTTGTAGTGGTAGCAGGATGTCAACGTTGATTGTAGGTATTCAAAATTGCAGTCATTGTTGATCGGAAAAACTGCTTATGCCTCAAATCTTTCTAATGGCCTCGATTCTGACACACTTAATCACACTTAATCACACTCAACACACACAAATTGTAATAACACTAAAAATTTCTGTAAACTCCCAAAATATTGGTGTAAATTTACAGATTATACTATACAGTAAAATACATATTATTTACATATTACGTGTAACGTTCCCTTAAATAAGATGGAAACATTAGTAACATTAACTTGCTTATATGGAAATTTACTATAAACTAAATGTAAATTATTACAGTTTTTATGTAAAAATGTTTTACACTACTTTTGTAATTTTACATCACTTATGTAAATTTACATTTTAAGTTGGAAATTTACTATGATTATCCATGGCTAAATAAAGCCAATGATTATCGTGGTAAATTTACAGAAAAACTTTTTACGGTGTAGAGAAAAAACTTCTAGTAAAGTAAAAACAAATAGGTTGCCATTTCTCAAAAGAGAAAAAAATCTTTATCAAATGAGTATAATATAGGGGTACCTTGTCATTTAAAAAAATCAATTGTTTTTCATTGCGCTTGTTATTCGAAAAAAAATCCTTGAACGTGTTGACTTTATTTTTTAACACAATAATTTTATAGGCCTTATTCTTGATCCTCAATTTGTTTCGAATTATGACGTCTTCGACATTATTTTGAATGATAACCCTCAAACAGTTTTCTTAATTCTGAGAGCATTTAATTATCTAACTGACAGTATCAAAATGACGACATTTTAATATAAGAAAATGTTTTAACAAAACTCAATTGAAAATTTAAACACTACTTAATAAAAAATATGTCTACTGTATCGCAAATTGAAAAACAACTTTAAAATTAACAGTCCTTTAATTTTTTTGCAATTAAACTGTTATAAAACCCTCGGTGACTAATTCAAACACAAATTTCAAACAAACTTTGTAATGGAAATGAGCGAGTTCTAGCTTTTATTGTGTTGCAAAGCTTCCCAATATTTACCGAATGTTGTAAATGAAACAACTACAGCAACACAAATTGTACAAACACTCGGAGTTCGTAAGGTAATTTCTTATTGTCAAATAATGGTGTGTAACAAGTTTGTTAACTCGAATGCTTTATTGAAACAAAATGTAATAAGCTGTATTGCACAAGTTTGAGAGAGACCTCGTTTAGCTTCATCCATAAAATGGAAAACTTTTTGCTCTGAACTTTAACCGCGCACATTTACGCTTCACGTTTTTCATTTTAGTTTAAGTTTTTAACTTAATTTTTTTTTTAATTTTACCAATGAAGTGCTTTCAAGTTTAATATCTGCAAAACACATACAGGGTGTTCCAAATTCGATGAGATTACATGGGTATCTCGCTTAATATTCAAGATAGAGAAACGGTTAAATTATCAACAATTGTTTTTAAGACAAACTTAAAACAGTTCTCAAATATATTTTATCATTTCCGGTTTTAAGTGTTTGTTTTTTGTTTTCACAGCCTACCTTTTGTTTTTCATCTTTAAAAAATTAAAAAACCTTTGTAACTTGCGTACTATTGAAAATAAATACATCAGCTCTTATACAGGGTGATTGATTGAGACCGGTACTTAAAAATATATGAAGAATGAAAAAGGGTATGAATCTGAAATTTTGGTTATGATCATAATGGCATCTGATCTGTTTATTGAAAATATTTTCAAGATGGCGACACTTCCGGAAATACAGGAAGTTGACGTCTACTTTCTTATTTCAAATACAATGGTCTATTTTTTATTGCGTATTTGGATTTAAAACGTTATTTTAGAGGGACTTTTATTAGCATTCCCTATACCTAACTGCACTCATGTTTTAGATTTTTGGACTTTTTTGAAATTTCTTTGATTTTCATCGTGATGCTTAATATTATCTAACGCCGCCAATTTTAAAGAAAAAACGCTTAAATTTAGACCATGTCTAGAAGAAACCTTGGAGTAGGTACTTCCTGCAATTTTTGCAATCAATGCATTACTTACAGGGTGTCCAAAATTTAATTTCCTTTTAATACAACTTCAGACCACTAAAACTCGTTTTTTTTTCAAATACAATGCCCAAATTTTTTTTTCATTTTCTAATGCAAAATTACATTCTGCATCAATCTGTATTAGTGTTTCCTATACCTATCTGCAACAATTTTCGAGTTATTAAGATTTTTTGATAAAGTTAAGAGAAATTGAAACATTTTTAAATAGTAAGTCTTGGAAATGACAACAAATGCCAATATTAATAACTGTAAACCACTTTAATTGCGTTTTGTAAGACTAATATTATTATCTGTACATCATTTCATCGTTCACTGTTTATTAAAAACTTCTATTTTTTCGCTACTTTCTGTAGCATCATATTTTTCAGAGAATATTTGACTAACTAATGTTATCTTCGTTCATATAAAAATTTCTCCAAAAAGATGGTGTTAGGGAACTTTATGAACAAAAAATGTATTTGAAAATATTGCACAATCAGAGTATTTGGGTAAATTTTGTAAGAGCTGTACCTGCAAAGTTTGTTAGATTTGTTCAATTACCGTAATGTACCCAAAACTCAGGCAGGAAGTACCTCCGGGACGGAGTTAGCCTTTAAGCGAAATATAATATTGATCTGGCTACTCCACGCCGGCCGCTTTTGGTGACTAATTATTTGGACTGCCTTTAGGGGCAGTTGGCCCTGCAGGCCGCTATTTTTGTGTTTCTGTAAATCTAATGCAAGTTATCATTTTGTATCGTTTGATTTGTGTTATTGTTCTTGTTATATATGTACGTAACTATGTACGTAACTGGGCAACACACACTGCGCATTAACATCTAGTAGTACATGATAATAAATACAACTGTCATGATACGTACGGTAAACCCGAAATGTAAATGATATTGTAAATAGTGAAATAAAGTAATTATATAATACGTGGTGTTATTTCAATATACAAAGTACAATTAAATACAAGTTACAACAATTGGCGACGAGGATTTAAACGAATTCACAAACATTTTACTACAATGCCGGTTACCGAGACCAGCCACGTAGTGCAAACCATATTCACAATAGAACCGTTTGATAACACGAAAATAAAATTCGACCGATGGGTGAAAAGGTTAGAAAGTGCATTCAACGTTTTTAGAGTAAACAAAACGATGAAAACGGCCTATTTGTTACATTATATGGGCTCGGAAGCATACGATATTTTGTGCGATAAACTATTCCCAGTGGAACCGGAAAATCAGGAATTTGAAGATCTAGTAAAAAGCATGAAGGACGACTATACTCCGGAACCTTTGGAGATTGCGGAGAACTTTCGCTTCTTACAACGAAGACAATTTGAAGGAGAAACCGCTCAAGAATACATTACAGCCCTACAAAAATTGGCAATCAACTGCAAATTTGGAGAGTACCTGAAGAAAGCCCTACGGAATCAGTTTGTATTTGGATTACGAGCCGAGAGGATTCAAGGGAGACTTTTGGAGTACAAGGACCTCACCATTGAAAAAGCAGTGGAAATAGCAACTAGTATGGAACTTTCTGCCAAGGATGCGGCCCAATTACACAATACACAATCTATACAAATACACAAAGTAAACTTACACAATACGCACAAATTACAAAAATACAAAGGTACGAAAAATGGTAGTTTTAAAACCGTTTCTAATTATAATCCTAATAATTCATGTAAAAAAACTTTGCATACAAAATGTTTTAGATGTGGTTCGCCAGAACATTTAGCAAATAACTGTAAAAAGCAAAATCTGTTCTGCGATTTTTGCAAAGGGAAAGGACATGTGCGTAAGGTTTGCATGAAAGCTAGTAGGATGCCAACGAATCAAGTGGAAGAAATTCTTCATTTTGACACCGAAAACAGTAAGTTCAGAGATAAATTGTTTACCACTGTTGGAGTAAATTCAGTACCTATTAAATTCGAAATAGACAGTGGAGCAGCTGTCAGCATTATGAACATACATCAATTTACAAAATACTTTACTTTACAAAACATGCAACATACGTCTTTAAAACTCATTACTTACTGCCAAATGGAATTACAAATTGAAGGCGTTGTTACAGTTAAAGTAAATTACAGGGGCTTACAGAAAAATTTAAATTTATACATTGTACAAAACTCAAAAGAACCATTGCTTGGTAGAGAGTGGATGAGACAGTTAAATATACATATTGAAAATATTTCACAAATTAACTTGTCCGATACAAAAATACAATTACAGCAAGTTTTAGACAAATACCATAAAGTTTTTGACAAAAATATGGGAAAAATTACAGGCTTACAAGCTAAATTAAAAATTAGAGAATTAAAAGTGGGAGACAGAGTTGCAGTCCGAGATTACATTTACGAAAGCAAGTGGCAATTTGGAAAAATTATCACTAGATTGGGACTATTACATTACTTAGTTTCTTTGGATGATCAACGAGTATGGAGGAGACACATTAACCAAATTAGACTGATTGGTGAAAATACACCCTGCATCGTACCTCAAATTACAAACATGAACCAGTTCTTACCAAGACGGAACCAGAAGACCCTACAACTGAGTTATCGGAAAAAGAGATAATCACAGAAACTACAAGACGGTCCAACTCACCTGCAGCTAACATACAAACCTTACGAAGATCTCAAAGAACAGTTAAACCACCAGTTAGGTTAGCTTACAATTAATATTTTGATTTATTTTACATTTCTTTTTAACATTACATTTTTCTTTCTTGAGAAGGGAAAGACTGTTATATATGTACGTAACTATGTACGTAACTGGGCAACACACACTGCGCATTAACATCTAGTAGTACATGATAATAAATACAACTGTCATGATACGTACGGTAAACCCGAAATGTAAATGATATTGTAAATAGTGAAATAAAGTAATTATATAATACGTGGTGTTATTTCAATATACAAAGTACAATTAAATACAAGTTACAACAGTTCTTGTATTGTGAGCCCCGTATTAGATTATTGTAGTTTTGTGAAGCCAAGTGTTAGCGTTATTGCTAATAAATGGTTTTATGAAGCGAGTGCTCCCATCTGAGTAGTATTTGAGTTTCGTTAAGTATTTTTGAAGTTACGCCCCCGTACCTCAACAATCGACAGTAGTTTTACTAATAAGCGTCCGGTCTTTAAAACAAACCGCCACGACATAGGATTAAATTTAAAATAATACTGCCATTCTTTTGCTTGTTCAAACCGTGTCATTTTTTTTTTAAACTTGATAAACATTGTTTACTTCAAGTTCATTTATTATCTAATATTGTCATTTCATTCTCTGTACATCCATGTTCAAACTCTATCCCTCAAAATAAAAAAAAACTATAGAATGTTCTCACTAGGACACCCTGTATATAATATAATTTAGTTATCATTATCATAAATATATTGCCTAGAAGAACTGCTTTTATTTTATGTTTCAAAACCTGTGTCAAAATTTTTGCTATTAAAATCTTAACTTAAGTTTAAATTGCTTTGCTCAGAAACTTTCAATACGACTTCACAAACGAATAAGTTTAAAACAGTCTCTAACTGATTTAATTTGTTCGTTTAGAAATTATAAAATTAATTTTATAGCAAACGAGTTATTAGCAGTAGCACAAAAGAATTAAATAACAAATAGCCTGAAAAAAAAAACGCTGGACGCAGTTACTAAGTGTGCATATTGCATACCATATTTTTAACAATAGAACAAAATAATGAACTTTCTTTTCAATCACTATTAACATATTTTAACATATGTGTGACCGCCAAAAGTTCGATTGTACTTAACATGTCTTTGGCTTATATTTAAAAAAAAAACTGTTTGGCATTTTAATTTTTTTAACGCAATTTCAATAACAATGTCACACCAATACGTTAACATAATAGTCGTGTGACTTTTAAAGGAATGCATTAGCGAATTACTACATCTAGTTCGTGTTTTATGTATCGACTAACAACCAACAGTGCAGAGGTTTAACTTCCGTAAACACCGAACAAATACTGGATCAATTATCAAAAAACGGTTCGAAAATAAACTGCTGCCATTCGTTTTGCCATTTCAGTTCTCATTCTATGACTCAGGTTGTTAAATATAGCAGTTTTTAACTAATTGACGACTGTGAAAGCAGCTTATGATCGCGAGACACGAAGCAATCTTCTGCACATAATTATGCAAACAATAAGAATGCACCGTGTGATGTACAATATATAGGGTGTCCCACAAACGTGGTGCTCTATTGGTATCCCGTAAAATAAGAGTTCCCAACGGGATCGGTGAAAACTCGAAAGGAATCGATTAATCTATATCTATAGGGATCGGTTGGGAGTCGATGAGTATTTAAGGGTCCTTTTGGATCGAGGAACTATTAGTGGTCGTCTGGGGATCGATTAAGTTAGATCTATGCTGTATTATACATATAATTAATTCAATTAATTTATTTTAAAACTTTAGTATTGTTCCAAACTATCGTTGATTGCTTTTATGCAACTAGCAGGTTGTGCAATTCTCTACAAGAAGAATAAATATAAGTAAGAAAAGATCTCGAATTAAATTTGTTTATTAACAAATATGCAAAATTTTTGAATTTAAAAAATATATGGCAAAAATACCCAAGATTAAAACAAATATGAGCCCTTATTATTAGCCATTCTGTATTTAGTGGAAGTCGGTTTTGGCCACCTGAATAATTTATTAAGAAAAAGTAGAAGTAGATTAAATATTTATCTGAATGCCGAGATTTAGCAATAAAATTAAGTAATTTTAAACCAAATATTTCAAACACTACATCAAGCCCAAATATTTCAATTAAAATATAAAATTTGAAATAATTTTCTTTTATAATTTTTGTACTACTAAACATTTTTTTAGCGTTTTCTTTAACTACTACTGACTTCATCCTTATGCGTAATATTTTGTACAATAAACTATTACTGGAATATTTTGCTTATTTTAATAAGTCGAAGAATATTTTATAAGATTTAATATAATATTCCACATCATAATTATCTTCAATTTTGTTATCAATTTTCTTGATTTTCTAAGTTATGTGCAGTTATAGATATGACATGTGATATACCGTTAAAAAGAGCGAAAAAAACACATTTAACTATTTCAAAGCCAACTTGACCGAAAAAATGAAGTTAGAGATATCTCAAAAATGAAAAATGATTAAAAAAATCTAAGATAATAATTCTGTACCTCAGGAGTAAAAATTCGGATGTCACTTTTCTTGAATTTTACAGTATGCAAGAAAAAATCAGGCTCTGATACTTTGCCACCTTATTACTTACTTCCTTAATACTTATACAGGGTGATTGATTGAGACCGGGCATTAAAAATATATGAAGAATGAAAAAGGGTATGAATCTGAAATTTTGGTTATGACCATAATGGCATCTGATCTGTTTATTGAAAATATTTTCAAGATGGCGACGCTTCCGCAAATACCGGAAGTTGGCGTCTACTTTTTTATTTTCAATACAATGGTCTATTTTTTAGTGCATTTTTGGATTCAATACGTTATTTTAGAGGGACTTTTATTAGCATTCCCTATACCTAAGTGCAGTCATTTTTTAGATTTTTGGACTTTTTTGAAATTTTTTTGATTTTCACCGTGATTATCTAACATGGCCATTTTTAAAGAAAAAACGCTTAAATTTAGATTATGCCTAGAAGAAACCTTGGACTACATCCTGGAATTTTTGCAATCGATGAATTACTTACAGGGTGTCCAAAATTTAATTTTCTTTTAATACAACTTCAGACCACCAAAACTCGTTTTTTTCAAATACAATGCCCAATTTTTTTTTCATTTTCTAATGCAAAATTACATTCTGCATCAACCTGTATTAGCGTTTCCTATACCTATCTGCAACAGTTTTCGAGTTATTAAGAATTTTTGATAGAGTTAAGAGAAATTGCAACATTTTTAAATAGTAAGCCTTGGAAATGACAGCAAATGCCAATATTAATAACTGTAAACCACTTTTATTGCGTTTGTCTGAAGCATCCATGAAAATGTATAATCAAGAGTATTCAAACACGAATATTTTGAACTTATTTTATATTCATGAAGGATGTAACAAGATTATTGAAAGAACTTGCCGCGTGGTCAGTGAGAGTTATCCTTATTTGACTGTAATGATCAGACAGAAATTTTAATGAATAGAATCAATTTTTTTTTCAATTTAGAAGAGTGAAATCTGCTTGTATTCGACCTAAGCGTATGACAAATGATGAAACTAACAAAGTTAACATCCTGAGATATTTTAATGACCATCCTCAGCGATCAATTCGATTGGTAGCGCAAGACTCGGGTTTAACATACTATGCTGTACAAGCTACATTAAAAATACACAACTATTCGTTCACACTTTCAATAATCTTCTGAATTTGTCCAAGAATGTAAAATAAATTCAAAATATCCGTGTTTGAATACTCTTGATAATCCATTTTCATGGATACTTCAGACAAACGCGATAAAAGTGGTTGACGGTTATTAAGTATTGGCATTTGTTGTCATTTCCAAGGCCTACTATTTAAAAATGTTGCAATTACTCTTAACTTTATCAAAAATTCTTAATAACTCGAAAATTGTTGCAGATAGGTATAGGAAACGCTAAAACAGATTGATGCAGAATGTAATTTTGCATTAGAAAATGAAAAAAAAGTTTGGGCATTGTATTTGAAAAAAACGAGTTTTGGTGGTCTGAAGTTGTATTAAAAGAAAATTAAATTTTGGACACCCTGTAAGTAATGCATCGATTGCAAAATATCCAGGATGTAGTCGAAGGTTTCTTCTAGGCATGGTCTAAATTTAAGCGTTTTTTCTTCAAAAATGGCGGTGGTAGATAATATTAAGCATCACGATGAAAATCGAAAATTTTTCAAAAAAGTCCAAAAATCTCAAAAATGGCTGCACTTAGGTATAGGGAATGCTAATAAAAGTCCCTCTAAAATAACGTTTTGAATCCAAATACGCAATAAAAAATAGACCATTGTATTTGAAATAAGAAAGTAGACGTCAACTTCCGGTATTTCCGGAAGTGTCGCCATATTGAAAATATTTTCATTAAACAGATCAGATGCCATTATGGTCATAACCAAAATTTTAGATCCATACCCTTTTTCATTCTTCATATATTTTTAATGCCCGGTCTCAATCAATCACCCTGTATAATGATTAGTAATATACTTATTTTTATCATATATTATGTTTAACGAACTTTTAATAAGAAACTGAGGAAAAATATTTAAAAAAGTGTAATTGTAAAAAAAGTGGACACGCGACTTTTTACTTCGGAGGTACAGAGTTACATTCTACATAAAAAAGTACCTTTAAAAGGTACAATAGAAATTGATTTAATGATTAAAATAAAAAATCCATGAGAAAAAAGATATTCGACGTTTTCATCTTTTTTGCCATAATTTCTGAAGCACGAGGAATTATGTACTTTTAAAAATTGATTGTGGCTCCTCTCACACTTGGGAATAATTCATCTTAATTAAACAAACCTGTATCTCATAATAAGCGAGATCCCAAGCTGGAAATGTAATCTGGATCATCCTGTATCTTAAAATCCTTTTGTTTTCGTTGAAGACAATCAGACATTAGAAAAATTCAAAAATTGTGTGTTGAAGACAAAAAAACAGCGATGTAATTTTTTGTAAGGGGTCATTTTTAGAAAACAATCCATGGTTAGCTATTTAACAAAACTGAAATTAACGAAGTGATTAGATATTACAAAAAAAAAAATCTTGCCAAATAAAAGATATAGATACCAAAACAAAGTACAAAATAAATAGTAACATTTCTTATTTAAATCTTATTTACATTTTAAAATAAATAATTATCTTGCATTTTTTTTTTACTACAAACCATAGTTGCTTTTGATCTTATCTCATTCTTCTCGTTTCTAATTGAAATGGAATTGCGTATTTATTTTACTATTTTGTAAAAAATTAAACAAAAATTTTTCAAAATCATCCTAAAAAATATTGGTTAATAAAACAAGTCTAAGACAATTTAATATTGCAATTTAAAGTAAAAAAAAAAACTTAAGGCAGAAAACAAGTCAAAAAATGTGAGAATAAACTGCTTTACTTTGTTCCACAAAATCAAATTCATCTTTTTTTATGAAACCTTTTTTCATCATCACAATTTATCTTAAAATTATAAATGCTTTATAAACAGTTTTTATTCTGAAATTTTATAAATTGAACGAGTGTTTATAAAACGATTGATACAATAAAAATTTGTTGATTTTTTATTTTAAATTTTAGAGACTATTTATATAATATATAGCAATTAGTTAGTCCTTTTCTTTAAATTGGATACGTTTCTTAAATAACACATGTTTAAAAATAGTTTGCAATATTTTATATATTTTGTGAAGACAGAAATTTAAAATGTGTAGTATGTTACAAGATGGATATGCTATATGAAACAATAATAAAAGCAGTTAGAATTTCCACATTTTTTTGAGTTTTTGCTATATTAAGTTGTATTTACATTTACAATATTAAATTTTCATCCTGTTTCATGAGACACTATATAATCAGAGCATATTATAAATTATAATTTATGTTTAGACCAGTAAAGTAAATATGAAAGCCCATATGTATTTATATTACGAGAATACAATTAGCTTTCAATATTTCCATTTAAAAAAATACAACTTTGTCATGTTACTGAACTATAATTAAACAAATGAATGTAGTTGTTTCATAGTTTTTATAAGTAAGTATTTAAACTTTATTTCAGTAAGTTTTTTGTATAAACAACTGTAACGGAGATATTTAAGATTTAAAAAATGCTTATTTTAGTTTTTTGTCAGTATCTAGTATGCTATGGATTTTTTTTAAATGTGAGTATCGAGAAGTATTTACCTGTTTAAAATAGGGCAATTTTGTCTAACTTAACCGACCTTGTAACTGGTTTACGCGATCCCTATAGTGTCCCACCTATTTGGCGCACCCTGTATAGCAAACTATAATACAATAGCTTATCTTAAATTTTAGTGCAGTTTTTTATTTGAATATTATGGATTAGGTAGTAGATTTACTACTAACAGTCTTTGCGGTATGAAATCTTGAAAGGACTACTAAAATAATGATTTGCATCGTATCACAGCAGTTGCACTTTTTTTCCCCAAAAAATTCGTCAGCGACAGCTTTCATGCCGTATAAAAATGTCCGGCTTTGCAATTTAATGTAGATAGCAGATGCACTTACAAATTGAATTTCTGTTTCCATTAGTGCAGTTCTAAGATTAAGAAAAAGTAGACAACCTTGCTAGCAAGGAAGTCAACCTTTTTTAAAGACCTTGCTAGTGGTTAGAGATTATACGAAAAAAGTTGTGTTAATCTAGAGTGCACGTGTGCTTTTAAAGTCAATACTGTGTGATATAGAATTACTTAATGGTTTATGTCATGAAATATAAATTGGTTTAATCTTGTGGCAATGTTTCACACGAAACAAAATTAAATAAGAAAATTTATTCTCGAAAAAAACATTCTTTTAAACATTTTTACCTGTTTCATAAAACATGCCATAAAATAAAAGAACTTTTTTAGAAATAATTGTTAAAAAATACTTTCAAATAAATAAATAGTTTTAAAGGATCCACATTTATTTTAATATTACTGACACTTATTCGCTTCAAAGTCAATAAACTGTAAATACGTATTTGGTTTTATTATAAAAAGCATATTTTAATAGCTTTCTCTTCAAAGAGTTAAATTTAGTATTACTAAAATACTAAGTGATATTCAATGACCACCATAAAAGTTCAGCTTCATAAAATTTTATGCGACCACAAAATATAAATACATTTTAATTTTTTCTGTCAAAAACTACACCATCAAACTTCAAACAAAAAATATTCTGAACACAAGTACGCGTATGTCTAGCTCAAACCCTAACGTGCGTAACATAAAAAAAATTCTTGTAATAGATAGGTAAAAAATGCCTTAAAACAGCATTCATTTCAAAATTTGTCTAATTACCTCAAACATAATTAAAATAAAATCTTAAGGAATATTAGCTGTGTTTTTTATTATCAATCAATTCAGCTTGACATCCGTACATTTAAATAAACAATAAAGCATTAATTACTAACCTTCGACTTGTGGTAAAGCTGAATATGAAAGCTGCAGTAGTGTCCCGAAGAAACCTGTAAAAAAAAAAGTAAAACTATAATTACATTGAGCATAAGTTCTACAGCTATAAATAAAATTAACCTCACCTGACCTCTGTTTTTTATCATAATCTACAGGGTGCGCTATTAGTGCGATAAAGTCCATTATTGCCCTTAATGTCAACTTAATAAAAAAAAGTTTTTAATGAAACTTATAGTATTTCTACACGTGCATGTTTTAAAATTAGTTTCAAGTATACAGGGGGTTTCATAAAAGTGGGGCGTCACTAAAGGTATTTTTTTAAAATTGAACACCCAGTATATTTTTGCATAATCGAATTCAGCAAGAAAATCTCCATATGACAGTATTTTGTTTTTTTCATTTTTTTTGCGACGTTGCCAATTTATCTTAAAAAATCTTTGAATTTCCAGAAAAACAGGGTACAATACTTGTCAAGAGCACAACCTTATGAATAATAATTGGCATATGATATTTTGTACATACAAAGTCAAAAGGTGTAGTCACAGTCTAAATACATCAAAATTAATTTATATTATACAGGGTGTTTCTTATAGATGTGCCAACTTCCCAATTTTCAAACATCAATAACTTTATTTTTTCAAATGGAACACCCTGTATATTATTAGGTCATTTTGTTGAATTTTTGTTTTTCTTCAACTTTTCTTAATACTTACCTATACCTAAAATGAATATTTTCTGAGATATTTACATTTTACTTATTCTTATAAGCGTTGTGTAGGAATTTCCTAGTTTTCTCGGAGTAGGCCCCGACTTTGACAATAGAAACAATAATTTCTGTAGTAACAAATGTCAGAGTTAATTGCTGTCAATTGTTAAAACATAAATAAATGAGTATAACATATTTAATAGGAATTTTCCAAAAAAAGAATTGATTGATGCGGTCTATGTTCAGGGTGGCGTATTTTCGATGCCCATAGAGGGGGGTATCTCGGTTATTATCAGAGATAGAAAAAAACTAAGTACGTAGTCTCGATTTCTTTTTTCGAGAGGAATTTATTGTCGTAAACAGATTTTTGATCTTTTTTAATTTTCAAAATATAGTTTTTTTTTAAATCTCTGATAATTACCGAAATACCCCCCCTGTATGGGCATCGAAAGTACACCACCCTGAACATAGACCGTATCAATGAATTCTTTTTTGGAAAATTCATATTGCATATGTTATACTCATTTATTTATGTTTTAACAATTGACAGCAATTAACTCTGCATTTGTTACTACAGAAATTATTGTTTCTATTGTCAAAGTCGGGGCCTACTCCAAAAAAACTAGGAAATTCCTACACAACGCTTATAAGAATAAGTAAAATGTAAATATCTCAGAAAATATTCATTTTAGGTATAGGTAAGTATTAAGAAAAGTTGAAGAAAAACAAAAATGCAACAAAAACTTAACATATCACCTGAGAGTATAATAAATCTTCCCACCCGCGAATTAAAGAAAAAATTAAGAAAAGTTCTGATTTCTAAAGCTTACTATGGAGTATGGAGTAAGCGAATATTTAAATGATGCTTCCTTTATAAAATGTTATATTTAAATATCATTTTTTTGTGTTTTTTTTTTATTAACTATGTATATTATTGTAATGTACGTACATTATTATTGTGACAAGTTCTACGCCTTTTTGGATATTTAGAACAAATAAAGATTATTTTTATTATTATTATTATAGGTTTTATAATTTGATATACTTATTTAACGAATTATTTTGCTTTATATACATTTTCATCATTAAACCGATATTATATCAGGGTTGGGCAAAATTTGATTTTTATTTATAAAATCAAAAAACATTGATTTAAATTAAAAACATAAAAAACACGAATTTTTGTTTTTTTTTTAATATATTTTTTTAAACTTGACTATTTTCCCATTTTACAACCAATTTATTCATAATTGACACTGCATTATATTATCTTCTATACAGCGTCATTTAAGAAGTATCAACAAATGAAAAACTTTTTTACAAAAAATTTCTTAGAAACTTTTATTCCTGATTAAAGTTGGTCGATGAACTAAAACTAATTTTAAGATGGAAACATTTCAAAAATGCATACGATACCAGATTTTAGCGATTTCAGAAATATTCACATAGTAAAGGGGCCCTATTTTAAGAGTTACAAAAAAATTCTTAGAGAAAGATCGTTTATAATTCAAAAATAACCGAAGTCGTAACTCTTACCGTTTACGACATCCCCATAGTGGACCTCGAAAAACGAGAACCCTGTATGTATATCCGCATTGTAATGTACTTTATCATATTTTACTTATTTGTCGGTTAAATTATGTAGGCGTGTTAAGTGTGTTATCTATCTTCTGGAAGCGTAATGTCTGTTTGCTTTAAAGAGTGTCTTAGCAAACTATCTTCCTACTTATATATGTACGCAAATTGGTGTTTGCCTTTCCAGCGTCTTTGTGGCTAAAGCGCACTTGAGCACTCCCGAATTTGCAAATATAATTTCGTTAATGTTATTATTAGAGTAAATTGTATAGGATTCTGGCAAACTCCCAAGGCTTGTCGATAAACTTTTATTCCGAAATAATTTTTTTGTAATTATGTAGCAGGTGTATTGTATGTTTCTGAGCGTGGGATGAGATTTTTTTGTTTGTTTTTTAACGTACTCAGGAGAGTTAGTAAACTAAACTTTTATATTTCACAAACTTTTTTCTAACTTCTGGAAAAGTAAAAACACTTGCTTAATTGTAAGTCGGTGGAATCTGAATGACTAATACTAATGAGAACACTGCTATTGGACATTATACCACAACGGTAACAAAACAGGACTAAAGAAATTGCTCAAACTGTGAGCCATTGTTGTCTATGCATAACTGGCATCGTCTTCCCAGTTAAGCAAGTGTTGTTAAGGTTGCTTGATTATGAGTAACTATTATTTTAACAGAAGTTTTGATTAAATTGCCCACTAGCTCAAGCTAGTTTTTTGCATTTTTTACAAACATTTCATACTATAACCCTACTAAAAGTCTAGACCGTTGAAAAGTACTGAAAATGCTCTACAAGAATGCACCAAATAAATTATACCAACCAATTTTTAAAAAAATTGGTGACGTGACAACAAAAAATTAAGGTGTTTAAAACAAATTTTTTTAGCCAAGTTGTAGCTAAGACTGTCCCATTAAATAATATATATGGTTTGTTGATGGTTAAATCACAATTTAAGTTGCTATAATCTTTTGTAGAACAGACTGTATACCTGAAGTGCACACCTAATATTTAAAATTCTATTAAGATTAACAATTTACTGCTCCTATAAACAGAAAATTTTCAGTAACATGACTTCGATAAGCCATGTTTATTAAAAAAATAAAATAAACGATTTTCCAGTTGTTTTTTTCGCATTAGTCCCATAAATAAATAACTTTTATGCCATTTTCCATACAAAAAAATGTGTATCAGATTTTTATTTTTATTAAAATTAATCAGAAACTCAATCAAAATACAGCCAAAAGATAAAAATATCCGTGTTTAAAGTTTAACCAATTGGACCGAGCATAAAAAACACCCTGTGTAATATTTTAAAATTTTAACTAGTCGGCAATCACTATGATACTATTGTCGAACAAAGTTGCAAAGGAATTCGTTCTAAAATTGCTATGTTGTGAAATCTGAATATTTTCTTAGAGTCCTGTTTCTGTCAAAATTTTCATAAAAACTTAAATAACTCAAAAACGATTGATTTTAGACAGATAATACCGTATACATTTTGAAAGACAATCTAATTCTGCATCTAAAAAGTGCAAAATATTCAGGGTGTTCTATTTAAGAGAACAAAGTGACGTATCGGTACGCAAAAACAAAACACTGTGTATAGTTAAAAATAATTTTAGGTTATGTAGTAAATTACCACAAACAACTTTTATTCGAAACTTTTTTTTGTAAAGTTGCCACAAGACGAGATATTGATCCGTTATGTTACTTTTTGTACACTCTGTATAAGATACGCTTTTATTGGCATTTTTTTGACATTTCAATAATTGTTTGGTATTATTCTATCACATTTGAAAGTTTATGAGAGTATTACAGCAAAAGTGTATCAAGGAACTCGCTGATAACAATCAGAAGTTGGCAAAAATTTAAATTGCAAATAGTTTTGTTTACATTGCCCATATCAAAACACTGGGCGTGTGGTTGTATGCTGTTATACATTTTAATTCACGGAACTCGTGCAATTGTTTACACATTTTTGCATAAATTACCAAATTTAATGTCTCTTACTTCGCGTGACTTGAAAAAAATTACATAATGCATTAAGGCTACGCAATATCAATAAAAACAATAAATTGGTTTAAAGTTATTGCCAAGGTTGCATTTACCCCACTCCGTAAATACGTAGTACAGTTACGGTTTTTAATATTTAAAGGATAAAGCAAGCAAATGCTCTAAAAATAAGGTTTGAAAAAATTAACACTATTTCAAAAAATACAAAGCGACTTATCATACAGGTAAATTCACCCAAAAATGGATTACACATTGTGTATTATTTCATAAGTTTAACAAATTTCTAAACAAATTTTCTCTAACGTTTTAAATTGAAAAATATCAATATTTTATTAGTCTTGTGTCTGCACTGGGGTTTCACAAATTTTGCATTTTTACTTATCCCAGAATTGCGGGATTTCTTCCCGGTATTTACCGGAAACCAGGATGTAATAAATTATGTCCATGTTTTAAAGATTTAAAGTAAATAACCCGACAAAAGAAGGTTACAATGATTGACATTAGAGTTTAAGCATGGTGATCATTAATAATCCGAAGAGAAATTGGAAATATCTCAAACGGTATCCGAAAAAATTAGGAAAGTACGATTTTTTAAAATACTTAGTCTAACTTCTTTCGAGTATAAAATATTTCATAGGTGTAAAAACATTTCTTAAGCAACTTTTTAAGCCGCATCGGATAGTAATCAATAATTTATTCTAGGTTGATAGGAGCAATGTTTTTACACATTTGAAATATTTCAAACTGAAGGGGTTATAAGCGATTTACAAAAATGGACTTTCCAGTTTTTCCTAATTTTCTCGGATACCGTTTGAGATATTTCCAAATTCTCTTCGGATTATTAATGAGCACCAAATTTAGCAACTTTGCAAAATGTAAACCTATTTTCTAGCTATTATAATAAGCGAGATCTCCATGCTTAAACTCGAATTTTAATCACCCTGTATGTAATACATTTTGCTCCATGTATACCTAATATTGGTCAGAAAAATAGACATTTAATAAATATTATTTTTCGATTGCAATTTTATTTTAATAAACACAAATACATTTTTACAATACATTTTTTAAGGTGATTTTAAAAAAAGGTGATTTATTCTTGCTGCGGTTACTTAGTCTTATTCTTGATTTATTATCAGAAAATCCAGCTGCATTAAGTGCTCTCTCAGACTCTATTGGTGTGGGTGAAATCGTCTTCTTAGCATCTAGCAGCCTCTTTAGACATATTTTTTGTAAATAAGATTTAATTTTTCAGCTACACGTATTTTGCTTCGCATTATCAGGGTACACATAACAAAATGGTAGACGTACCTATTTTGATGATAAAAACTTTGTCATGCAGGACGGGCTTCTTGACACATAGTACGGGTGTCCATAATTTGTTATTAAGCAAAAAAAAAAAAAAATTTTAGAATAAGAATAAAGTTTTTTCATAATTTTATGATAACAAATAAATTCTGATAAGTTACAATAATATTACAAAGATCTTAACACAAAGTAAACGAACATAACATTTTTTTAAATAGCCCGGAATTTCTCGGAACAACAAGTATTTCCCGGAAATAAATACAAAGGTTCAAATGTACTGGAATTCCGGCAGAAAAATTCTAAGCTGTCCTAAACAATTACTGAACAGTTACCATTTTAAAATATAAATTTTTGACTTTTTTCTCTGTACATTTCATTTTAAACAAAGTTATTGTCGTAATAACGTTAGGTGATAAATGCATTTTTATATTAATATCTAAAGTTGGTTTGTTTACATACTTTTTGCATATTTCAGAAATTTTCGTTTTGTTTTGGCAGTTTTCATAATTAATATGCAAATTTTTTACTGACCCACATAAAGCGCGAGCAAAACTTTTGTATAAAAATCTGACCGTCGCTCCTAAAACGCTTTGCAATGTTTTCTGCTAAATTTAATGAAGCAGCTTTCAGAATACGAGCCTACACACATAGGTATGGTATGTTTGTAAAAAATGCAAAAAAAAAAACTAGTTTGAGCTAGTACGCTAGTAGGCTAAAACAAAAGTACTGTTAAAAAAATAATTACTCATAATCAAGTAACCTTAAAAACACCTTAAAAACAGTAAATTGTTTGAGAAGACGATGCCAGTTATGCCTAGGCAACAATGGCTCACAGTTTGAGCGATTTCTTTAGTCCTGTTCTGTTATCGTTGTAATCATAGTCATTCAGATTCCACTAACCTACAGTTAAGCAAGTATTTTTAAGGTTGCTTAATTATGAGTAATTTTTTTTACAGAATTTTGATTAAATTGCCTACTAGATCAAACTAGTTTTTTGCATTTTATACAAACATTTCATAATATAACCCTAGTAAAAGTCTAGACCGTTGAAAAGTACTGAAAATGCTCTACAAGAATACACAAAAAAGATTATACCAACAATTAAAAAAAAAATGTCGGTACGTCACAACAAATAAATGAAGGTGTTTAAAACAATTGTTTTTGTCAAGTTGTAGCTAAGACTGTCCCATTTAATAATATATGTATATGGTTTGTCGATGGTTAAACACAATTGAAGTCGCTAGAGTCTTGGGCCCATTTTGTAGAACAGACTGTATATTGTGTCCGATCGAAAATGGAATTACTTAATAGTTCTAGATATAATATTTTTTTTGTAGTTGTGTGTTAATTGTACCTATAATAAGCAGCTTTTGAGTAACTTTTAATTGAGATGTAAAACTTTCAAACAGTAATTTACCAACTTCGCAATGCTAGATCAAATTTATATTATTTTGCCATTGACAATACTTGGCACAAAGTGAAAGTAGAATTGTATTTGTGGGAGTAGCGTCAATTAAACAGCTCAAACTCTAGCATTGTTAGGTCATCAAATAATATTTTCCTAATTTTATGTATCTGTCAGTATTAAAAAAAGTAAACTACTTAAAAGCTATTTTAGGTTCAAAAAATAATAAATTTTTGAGAAAAACAAATTATTTAAGATTATGATATGCAAAGAATAACGCGCGTTATTTTAAGTAACACATTGAAAAAGCGTACCTAATAGTACTTAATTTAGATCAAAATAATTTTAGTTTTCTGTATACAATTTCTTTCAAAATATGTACTAATATAGTTTATTTCATATAAAACTGCCCATGTTGGCTTAAGCAGTTGGAACATTCCAGGTACATGTACAATTTTGGATTATAAACCTTAAATGATTTGTAAGGCCTCACACTTAAAATAATAATCGTATACCACATCTTCCTAATTGCTTTTCTTTGAGCATAATGCTGCACTTCTAAACAAGTTCTTTTTTCTAGATACCCGCTATAATAGATTTTAAGTTATATTCGTTTTCAACCAAAAACTTTAGAGAATCACTGATACAGATATTAATTTTCTTTTGCTTAAGAACCCAAATTACGAATAATTCGTTTTGGCTGGAAGACACTATAATAACCTGCTTAGACTAAGACAAAACATGTTTTCAAATCCTTAGAACATAGTTTTTAAAATAAATAATCAACATAAGTTTTCAATTTCAACATTTATACATTAATTTATATTCCAGTTTTGCTTTTATTATGAATTATCTTAAATTATAAATGTATTTAAGTTGCTTCCAGCTAAACACTTTCGTACACCTAACTTTCAAAGTTTTGTTGTAGTTTACCAACGTGTTATTGTTCATTCTGTTGTTTTAATCTATGAAAATAATTTTAAAGCGAACTAACTGCTGCTTTGTTGGCACTCTAAAGTTTAGACTAATAATTAATGTGTAATCCTTTTCAATGTCGCGCGCGATAATATTCAAATAAACATTTTTTAAATTAAAATCTTGTTATATTAATTTTACTGAGGTAATTGGCTTTAAAATCAATAATGTAAATAAGTAAGTATTATTAGAAATGGCGCACAAATTACTTCGATTTTACAAAAACTGCACAGACGAAAAAAAAAAGCGCCCTATAGTTGGTAAAAATTAGAGGGAACATTGGTTATGTCCAAAATTTCATAAATTTAAGGTGACAATCATCTCTAAAATATCCTGTATGTCAGGTTAAGACAGTGATAAATGGGCGAAATATCGTTATTGTTTATATTATTTGGAGACACGTTGTGACATACAACTGTCCGCTATAACCTATCGATTTTTATAACAATGTACCTTTAAAATTTATTACCCTCAAATGTCTCGAAAAACAATAATACGATTCTCTCTCACAACGCAACGCAGTTAGAATTATTTTCAGTAAAACAAAAATAACCTTAACAAAACTGGACGTACATGTATTAAAAAAAAAATAATGCTTGTAGCTCACACAAACAAAACAAAACTTGTTTTGTCTTTTATGTACCAAAACAAAATGAACAAGATATTACTTTGTCCCGTAAAACAATTGGACTCGTAAAATATCACTGTATTTAAATGATATAATAGTTAAACACGTGGATAATTAATACAATAAATAACATATCATTTGCAGTTAACAGAAATATTTGTACACATAATGTAGGTGGGCCGAAAACCGGTGAATGATTTGTTTATATTTTTTTATGGAAGGGAACGATGCAAATTTTAATGTAAAAAAAACAAATACATTTTTGCGAACCAGTATATAAGGCGATTGTTTAATCTCAGAAGGCATAGTTTGTCTTGCAAGCGATAAACAGCAACTCAAAAATGTTCAAATTGGTAAGTTATGGCAATTGAGTGTTTCACAAAAATTTATATTTGATAAATAGTCAAAGTTATGAAGATAGTTTTTACAGTCATAGAATAATTGCGATAAAAATTTATTTTTTATTATTTATTATGACAAAAAAATATACTCCTATTTTTTTAGGATCGAGACAAATTATGTTAACACACAATATTAATTTTTTGCACGTCTAATTTAACTGTTTTCTTATAGTTCATCTTGACCGTCGCCCTCTTCGTCGTAGCTTTGGCTGCCCCAGAACCCAAACCCCAATGGATCAACAGTTGGGGAGGTTTGCCCTTGGCTTATTCCGGATGGGGAGGTGTAACCCCATACGCTGGCAATTGGTGGGGTGGTTTGAATGGATTGAATGGCTTGATCATCTAGACGCCTTATTAAATGAATTGTGTTCAAATTAGTCAAATTATTTTCATATATTATATTTTATATTCAATAATAAAAATGTTATAAAATCCAAAACTTTGTGTTATTAATTTCGTTGTTTAAGTTAACAAGCAAAAAGCACCAAAGAATTGATTTTACAAAAAAAATATATGTCGCCGTGTGGCGTTTTATCCAATGTATTAGTGGAAATTTACGCTATAAATTGTTTTGCCTCGTTGTTGAAAAAAATCAATAAAAAGTTGGAGATCAACAAACGTTTAATAGTTGAAACCAACGCTGTAACAATTTGCTGGATGGCGTCAGAATATTAGTTGTTGTTGAGAATGTTAAATCGCTTTTTTACATAGGTGAATTAACAATACTTTTAAACCTTAAGGCACCAGTAAAAAACTATATAACTGGAACTATCATTTTAAAATAATTAGGAACTATGTTTTGCTGTAAAAAGGCTAGATGTAAAATTTACTATGCTACGCTAAAGAAGTTTTTGGCAGGGTTGGCCTAATTTAAATCATGATTTAAATCAAATTTTATTTGTTTTCACGATTTAACGTCACAAGTCACATATGAATTAAATGCACGTTTTATTTCCACCCGCTTAAACAACCGCTAGTAAAATACGCCAGAAATATTGCCCATTGGCTTCTTATACACTACAGCGTCATTCAAAAAGTCTGCAACAAATGGGAAAAATGTTTATTATTGAGTTCTCAGAAAATTTTATTCTTGATAAAAGTTGGTGCATGGTCTAAAACTAATTTTAAGAATAGGAAAAGTTCAATAAAAAGTCATACGACACAAGCTTTTAACGATTTTTTAAATATTCGCAGGATAAAAGTGCCCTCATTTGAAAGTTAAAAAAAAAAACAAAAGAAAACGATATTTTTTATTGAGTTAAATTTTAAACTCTAATAATTTTTTTAACTTTTTTAAAATTCTTAAAATAAGGGCACTTTTCGTATGTTAAAATTACTTCAAAAATAAAAATTGAAATTTTAACGTTATATTTCACCTTTGGTAGCATGTATTATAAAATTCTAAACAATCTTTCCCTATGAGTTTAGTTGGTAACTCCTAAAATAAGCCCCTTTACTGAATATTTCTGAAATCGCTTAAATCTGGTATCGTATACGTTTTTGGGAAATGTTTGCCATTTTAAATTAGATTTAAGATTTAACAGATACAAACTAATGGTTGGTCTTACTTCAAGACCAGTTTTAGTGTTCAAACACCTAGTGTTTTAATTAAAAAATAAATAAATAAATTAGTTTTAGGTCATCCAAAACTTTTATCAGCAATAAAAGTTTCTGGAGAGTTTTTAGAAAAAACAATTTTTCATTTGTTGATTTGTTTTGAATGACGCTGCATAGAATATATAATGTAGCGTAAATAATAAATAAATTAGTTGTATATAGGAAAAATAGTCGTTTCTTTAAAAAAAATTAAAAACCCAAAATTTTTTGGATTTTTTTATTTAAATCAGTGATTTTTGATTTTTTAAATAATTTTAACACCAAAATGTAAGAAATTTAAACCATGTTTTTAAACTTTAAAATAATATTATTTCCTGTAAAGAAAAATTTGATGTATTTGCTTTGATTGTGTGTCCCATTTTAAATTTATTAGGAATTGTAATTTTGATTAACATTAAAACAATTTTAATAATTTGTGCAGAAAATTACCTCTGAATTTAGTGGATTGGATAAATGAATTGGTTTGTATTTGCTGGGTTTCATATTCGAAGCACCTAATAATTAACAAATTTTCATGAAAAACCTCGATAAATTGCTTAAGTTGTAATATCACATAGACCAATGTCTTTAATTCAGTGGCGTTTTGTTAATAACATCGATAGAATTTATCTAATTTTTTTGTCATTTGCAATTAAACTTAATCTTCGACGTTATTATTTTAGAAACTAACACATCATTAGTCTTCAGTGTCAAATTAATACGAAAATTATGATAAGATTGACACCAAAGTTTTGTCTTAGTACACCAAGCTGTTTGTCGATTTTTAAATATGTACCTTAATTAATTAATCTACAGCTACGTGTTAACAAAACTTCTTAATTTTCAAAAATTTAAATAGAATTTTAAGTTTTTGAAGATCCATTTTTTGTGCAAAACTTAATTTCTAAAAGATTAAGTAAACTTATTGTTGTAATAACCTGTAGCGGGCGATGACTTAAAAAAAAAAACTCAGCCTTAAGTTAACATAAACTTTCAAATGTAAAGCAATGGATAACGGATATGTGGTTACTTTTATGAAAGTTTTATAGTCAAAGCATGTCACAGATTAAAAACCTGCATCAACAAAAAAAAACTCAATCTATTTTGTACAAAATGTACTGAAATTGCTTTACTTGTAAATTTCATGTTTTTGATGTTGTATTTATGAACTTGCAACACATCACGAAAAGCAACTAAAATTGTTTCGCTTACAGTCTCTAAAGTATTAATTAGCAAAAACTAAATTTAATTTTCTCTCAAGTCTTAGGAGGTGTATATCAGACGCAACGTCCATGTTGTTTAAACTTTTAATGCAAACTTCAATCATGGCAAGTTATTGGAAATTCTCAACTTTAAATTCAAAAAAGTTATGAAATTGCGATAAAATAACAATACCTCTTTTTTCATATACTCTAAACGATATAATATATCAACGCAAAAAAAATCCTTTTATTAAAGGCACAGCCTACTATGGTAATAATTGTTATTAATCACAAATTTTCGTTGTTTTTTGTTTTCATTTTCATAGACCGCTTGATAAGTGATTGGTAAAATACGATTTTTCCTGATCTTGTGACTTATTTATAAAAATAAATATATCAAGTAATATATCATTAGAAAAAGAATAAAAGCACATTTAACCGTTCCATGGCCAACTTCGCGGCCCATAAGAAAAAATGAAGTTAGGGGTAATATCTCAAAAAAAAAGGTAAATGATAAGAAAAATCCAAAATAACAGTTACATTCTCCATTAAAAACTACCTAAAGAAAGTACCAATAAAATTGTTGTATTGAATAAAACAAAAAAGTTATGAGAGAAAATAGAAATTCAACATTTTCATATTTTTTGCTATAAAATCTAAAGCACGACGAATTTTGTACTTTTAAAAATTGATTGTAGTTCCTCTCATAAATACTTGGGAATAATCCATCTCATTCAAGCAAACCTGTATATTTTATAATAAGTGAGATCCCCATGCTGGAAATGTTATTTGG